>CM076574.1:1401709727-1401996094 GCA_034641835.2 Pinus albicaulis | reverse complement strand
ATTTTCCAAAGGTGAAACAGGACAAAAGAAGGGCAGAGGTTGTTGATGATTGAATTTAACTTTGAGACAGAGGTTCAGATGTGGTGGTTGATCTTTTGAATTCACAAATAAAGGGTGTGTTTCCTAAAGCACTGTGCATTGATTTTACACCTAACATAGGTCTGCCTTTTCTTTTCACTACATTGTATCATGTTGAAGAGCTGTTGACTGTGATATTTTTCAAGAAGAAGACCTGAAGAGCAGGGTTTTAAAATTTGAGTTTGTTTTAGAGACACAAATGCAAGTGTTGGTTTGCCTCTAACAAATTCACAGGAGGAATGATTGCTTAACACTATATATAGGAAATTGACACAGGAGTTTGTCTCATCTTTACACATGGTACCATATTAAAAAGTTTGCCTGGCTGAAGTGCATCCAGAGTTGAAGGGCTGTTTTTAAGGAGTGCAGAGGTGGTTTATTCAAAGAAACATTGTTGCAATCTATCCTAACCACATTGTCTAATTTGTCCAAACAGTCTAGTGACTAGTTTCAATCCAGCAGAACATTTTTCATACAGTGAAGGCAGTTTGCCTCTTTCAAAGCTTGTTCAAGTCAGAATGCCTCCAAAGCAAGACCACAGGAGCGGTCCACATAAGAGATATGAGCCTATCTCCACAGAAGAAATCAATGCTCACCCATCCGTGCTTTTCAATTTCCATGAAGTAGGCTGTCTTGATTTCTGTCAGAGGATAGAAGAAGTCAAGAGTTTTCCGCCACTAACACATTTGTGCGCTTTGAGATTCAAGGACAAGCACTTCCAATTGGCAGATCTTGACTTCAAAATTTCTCCAAGGTATGTGTCCAAGGCTACCAAGATCCCGTATCATGGTGAAAAGTGGTTTAAACAAGCTCATCTTGATCTAGAGGATTATAAACCTTTCATCAAGCCCGAACATAGGGAAACTATCACTGCTATTTTCCCTGTTTCCTATCTTCTTGACAGTTATGCTCCACTGATGAAAGCCATAATGAGATATTTCACTTGTGAAGGGAGGTTTAATCAAATTTATGCCTATCATGTCCGCTTGTTGATGCATTTTACCAGAAGCAGGCAACTAAACCTTCCGTACTTTTTGTCCAAAAGCATAGAGAAAATGGCAGCTACTGTCCAAAAGAAGGCTCCACCTCAGAAAATCCCTTCTCTTTTTCATCATTCCTTGATCAAGATTATCTTCTTACACCAGCTGGAGAAGAAAGGGGTTTCATGGGCTTCATTCATTAGCCATTCAGATGCAGTGAACAGCAGCAGCTAGAAAGCAGTGAACAACAGCAGCTAGAAGGCAGTGAACAGCAGCAGCTAGAGGTTGAGGAACAGCAGCAGGTTCAGGAAGAGGAACAGCAGCAAATACAAGATGAAGGCCAGCAGCAGGCAGATGATGAAGGACAGCAGATACAAAGTGAAGAACAGCCACAGGTACACATTGATGAGCAGCATTTGGATGTTGAGGGACAGCAGCAGACAGTTGATGAAGCACAACAAGTTGGGCAAGAAATTGAAACACCTCTTGAAACACAAATTGGACAAAACATTGATGAGGAACAGCAAGCTAAGGCTGCCATCCAAACAGTGACAAAAGTCACTCCTAGCAAGAGGAAATTGCCCAAAAATACATCTTCTATCATGCCAAGGAGGAAAAGCGCCAGATTGGCTTTCAAAGGCAAAAGTAAAATTGGAGAAAGTACAAAGCATGGAGGTGAATTAGCTATTATCCCTATCCAAAGCGATGATAGTGACAATGAGGCCCGCCTCCTTGAAAACCTCCTCATTCACAAAGAGGGGAAAATTGAGGTGTTACAAGAAGACCTTCAAAGGGTGAGGAATTTCAACCACTTCTTGGAGGTTGAAAACAAACAAATGAAGTTTCATGCAGCTATTCATGAGGCAAGGGCAATCAAGTATAAGAAAGAGGCAGAAAAGGCGCATGCAAGAATTGAAGAGCTCATTGGTGAGTTTGATGATGAAGAGGAGGAAGACCAGCCTAGGCAGAAGAGGCCTAGGACCATCGGGCTTAGAAGAGCCTTGGAAAAACAGAGAGCAGAAGAACAAGCTCATTTCGAAGCCTTTCCTCTCACTGCCCTCCTTGAGCAGGAAATTGAGGAAAACAAAGAAGCATGGCTTGAGAGAGCTAACCAGCATTTGGAAACGAAGCTTGAGAGGGCGAACAGGATCTTGAGCTACAAAGAAAGAGGACTCTTCACTTTCAGAAGCTAAATCAGTTTGCCAGGCGAAAATTAAAGGTAGCACAAGAGAAATTGAAGAAGTTGAAGGAGAAGCGCCTAGCACGGAAGGAAGGGAAAAGCATATCAGCCCTTGATATTTTGGCCTCAGCTTCGGAGCATGTTTCTATGGACCCTTGATGGTCATGCATGCCAATTTTGGGCCTGTTTCGGCAACTTTTTGTTTTTTGGCATTTTTTGGGTTTTTGGCCAAAAACTCATAAATTCGCCATTTCAGTTTGATGAGTTGTCAAGGGAGGAGGATGATACCGATGGATGCCATAATTCCATGAGCAGGTCTCCAGCGATTTTCAGGGCATTTGAAGATCATTTGCCCCCTCAAATTGGCGAAAAACACCCTCATTTTGCACATTGTGCCCGCCATATCAGCAGTCTGCTATTTTCTGGGTTTTTTCACACAGGTACAGTTTTGGATGACTTCCGGACCTCAGATTGAGTTGGTTCCAGTTGCGCCGGAAAATAGACACAGAGAGCTTTCCAGCAAGCCCTCATGAGCCTCATTTTGACATCGGGAAGGCTGCCTATTGCATCCAGCAAGTCAGGGGACCTTTTTCAGGCATAAATATGAAGTATTTTTGTAATTTTTGAACTCCAAAAATCTGCTTTTCCCAAATGTGCGTTAAGCTATTTTTATCATTGGGAAATCATGTAAATTCAATATAATTTCCGTTTTTAGCAGTTTTTTAGATATTTTATGGGATATTTTGTGCCTTGGGCTTTGCAAAGCCTCAAGGACAAGTTTAGATATTTTGACTTGGCCAATGGGATAGCTAGTTGCTCCATGAGGTTTTCCTCCCTCAAGCCTATTTAGTCCATGGGTTTCATTGTAAATCAGAGGCTGAACTTGAGAGAAGAATTAATACATTGGTCATATGAGCTTTGAAGAATACACTTGAGTTATGATTTTTGGACTGCCTCTTGGATGCTTTTGAGGAATGATGAAGGATTGTTGATGGATTCCTTAACATGGTAGAATGGTATAGTGTCTCTTTATATGTTTTGTCTTCTAGTTCTCATTCATATTACATATTTCTTGCTGCTATAGATCAGTAGAGATTGATTTTGAGATATGCCCATGGAGGCACCTCAAAATCCCTGAATCTTCATAGCTTGATGTTTTCTTCTTCCTTAGTTATGCTAAAGAATTCTTAGCTGCTCTTTAGTAACTTAAGGTATTGTTGCTAAGTTTTATTCATAAGTTCTATGTATGTTGAGTAGGATGTATGATTTGCCCTACCTACCTACAAGCTACCCATAGTTCTGTCCATAAGACTTTCTCTTTGACTGATTTGTTGGTCATCTTGTTGAACCAAGGAGGCCTAGTCCCGATCTAGCCCTTTGCCTAAAACTATGAAAACTTGTTTGTCAAAGTGCCCAATGACTTAGAGACTATGTTTAGGCATTCCGGCGTAGTTTATGAGTTGTTAGTTTGTCTTATGTGTTTTCCCCAAAGTCTGATAGCCATTTCCCAAAGTTAGAGGGTCTTATACCTCTATGTATGGCTGGAATGTTTGATTTCTATGTGTTAATTAGCTTATAGTTATACTTAGCATGATTAATGGTTTGCTATTACATGTTTATTGTCTGCTATTAACTAGTTACACTTGAAATCCCTTGTCTTTCACCAACTTGTTGTCCACTTAATCCATTTTGCCCAAAGATCCCTTCTACCGTGAATCAAATCGGCCCTACAGCAGCTTTACATCATCACCTCATAGCTTCTTTGACCTGTTTGACCCCATAGCCCAATTTATCTACATCTTGTTATCCAGTTTATGTATTTGATCAGTTTTATCCCTCACAAACTTAAAAAATAAAAAAACTAAAAACATACTTCATAACTAGCCTAATATCAGAACACCATAAGAAAACACACCGATATCTTTTGCATATAATAGAGAGAGCCCTCTCTGAGTCCAGGAAGGCTAGGTCCTTGGGCTCCAAAGCTTGGTTTGATGTTACATCGTCATTTGGCTAGCCAATCGGCCAAATCACGGGACCCTAACAGGGTACAAAGGTGTCAAGTCGTGATAGCTAAGTGCATGCAATGGTTAACTTGTATAGAAATTCAAGGTCAAAAGTTGGCTTAAACATCGAGTCCAAATGAGGCCGGCTAAAGGCCAGGATAAACAAGTAGCCAATATGCAATGCAGTAATACAACTTAACGACACCAGGGAGCCTCTAGGGTATAAGCTAGAAAAATGATAAGTGATGAAGGAGAAGAATGAAGCTTCAACACAGAAGACATGGCGGGACTAAAGAGGACTCCCGAGCCTACATAAAAATTAGCATGGGCAACAAGTGATAGCGAGGAACTAACTAGGAAGCCCATGTAAAGGAAGGCTCTACCATCAAGTCATGATTAAAAATCGGCGAGTGAAATGGGTGTAATACTCATGACCTGATGGGATCAACCCTAAGGCAAGTGATCAGTATAGAGGCTAGTATGCAAGATGCAACGGAAAGTGATTCCCTAACCTATATGCCAGTGAAGATCATATACCTGCCGTGAAGAGCCGGAAATCATGGATCAAAAACCGGGAAAAATCTCAAAATCGTCAAAATGTACCTGAAAACATACCAAACTGGGCACTTCCAAGCAATCGAGTTATACAACATAAGATAGATCGAAAAAATAAGCATAAGGAAATTTTGCGAAAATTTTCAATTTTTTAGCCATAAATAGACAAATTACCTCTCATTTGGTTCATTATTGCATAACTGATTTGGAAAAAGTGCTCTGGAGCTAAAAACTTCTTTCGTCAAATCAGGAACAACCGACCGTCGGAATTCAGCGAAACTTCAGGTAGGCTCCTTAATCATCCTGTTTATTCATTTTGTCCGTTTGGAAATTAAAATTAAGTGATTTTTTGCTTAGAAACCCTTGCTAAAAATTGCGTATCTGCGCATACGCGGGTTTAATGAAGGAAACCCGCGTATACACGCGACTGTGTACAGGGAAAACCGCGTATGCGCAGGGCTGTAACCAAAAAAGCGTGGCTAATGCAAATTTTATTGAAATTTCTCAGGATGACCATCTCATGGAGGGAACGTGAGCATAGCGCAGTAGACCAAGAGGTCATGCAGGACCGCGCAGTGCAAAACATCCTCCGAAATTGCGGATTGTTGAAATTCTTTAAAATGCCCAATATGAAAAGTAATGTGTGATTGCTTGAAATGCTCGTAAATTACTGGGAACCAGATCAAGATTGCTTCATAATTGATCAGATGCCACTACGCATAGAAGTGGAGGATATATACTTCATCACTGGACTCTCCAGGAGGGGAGATCCAGTGGACTTGCACGGAAAGCCCCTGGGAGGGTTGACCGTGGAAGACTATGTCCAAATATATTGCGTAGATAATTCCAAGAAGGTTGGAACGCAGATTGCAATTAGAGATATCAGGGATTTGCACATAAAGATCCTCCTGTTCACCATCGGCAGAGTGGCAGGATCTGCCTCACTACATCAGGCGTCCAGGACGCAAATGAGTATAGCTGTAGAGTGTTTGATTCACGTCTACGATTGGTGCACAGCCCTGCTACAGAACATGAAACAACAGCTGACCTCTATTCGCCAGACAAAAACTAAACACTTTGGCTATGGTACCATTTTGACAACATTCTTCTTCGAGAGAGTTCCAGCTTTGAGACCCAGAGTCATCTCGACTATCAGCAGCCCGCGGGACCCAAGAATTGCCCGTTGGGTAGACATGATGAAGAGACTGGGGGGCAGCGAAGTACCCCGAACCACGTGGGACGATGAGTTCTTCCTATGGTGGGGAGAACAGATCATCGCAGTGGACGACTATCCCTATGCTGGGATGGATTTCCGAGGAGATCTAGATCTAGTACTTCCACCCGGCGCAGCATGGGGAGCAGTCGGTAAGTTTTTGCAAAATTTTTTGACTTATATGATTTTTTTGGATTTTTCAATTATGTATGAAAAATGAAAAACAAACATGTTTTTGGATTGGATTCATAATGACTGACAATGAAAAATGATCATGTTTCAGATGTTGGACCAGTTCGCCCTGAGGGCCTACCGCGCCACAAGCGCCGCAGAGGTGAGGCGGAGACAGTGGATTTCGACAGGACACTCCAGGCCGTACAGAGAAACTTGGAGGGATTGACCCGCCAAATCCCTATGGCTGCCGTGGAGGATTTTCCGGAAGCCGTCCAGAGACGGGTTGTAGGAGTACCCCGTGACTGGGTTAGATTATTCCGCCGTGTGGCCACTGCAGTTATGTTCTATAGGAACACGACTTCTGGGCAGGGTCCTCAGGAGTAGATAGATTTCATATGTTAGATGACTGTATATTCTTTTTGATACTGAACATGATGGGGCATAAGCCCAATTTTTGTACGAGATTATGGATCCAAATTTTGTAAACTTTTTTTGACATACCGATGATATATACAACGATATTTGATGTGATGTGATAAATGTATCAAATATATGATGTTTTTGATGATTAAAATTTATTGTATTGAATGATTAATATGCCAATCTAAAGCTTGATTAGCCAATGAGTCAACAAACCAATTGTCAGCTCGAGGAATATGAATGAATGTTAAAAATTGAAATGACCTTTGTAACAAACGTACCCTCAAGAAAAATCGTAATAAAATTGGATCTCGTACCCGATAAGTGTTGTTCAACTGCGACACCACCAGCTAGGAGTCCAAGAAAACTACCAACGAATCAACACCCAAAGATATTGCCTCCGAGAGTAGATGAATGAGTGCAGTGTATTCTGCTACGTTATTGGAAGCAGGACCAATGCAGACTCCTCTTGATACCAACAGCTGACCGGAAGGATAATGAAGCACCCAAGCCACGGAAGCTAAGTTCCGGGTGTGTCTACTAGCACCATCGGCGAAACCAAAATGACTCATGACATCCAACACAACCTGCCAAAGAAGATCAAAAACATCACCACCTCATCAAAAATCGAAAATCAAACAGATATGTACAAAGCAAAAAACTACTATATACAAAGCAAAATGCCAAGCCAAAGCCTACGCATAATACTTTTTCAAATAGAGCCCTTTTCGGGGCTCCGGCAACTCGTTCCCTTCGAAGTCAACCAAGGTATACGCTCCTTTATTAAGGACTTTTTTAACGATATAGGGGCCATACCACATCGACTTAAACTTTCCTGCCCCCAAGGCATCTTTTTCTTGGGCATAGACCAAAACAAGGTCACCTTCGGAAAAGACCCTAGGCTTAACCGCCTTATCGTACTGAACTTTGACTCGGTTTTTATGCACTTCATTCATCGTGGCAGCATCCCGACGCTGCTCATCGAGATGTTCCAGATGAAGAAGCCGCTCTGCCAGACTAGAAGTGTCAGGAAGAAGCTCAACAGCTAATTTAAGGGAAGGAATCTCGCATTCAATGGAAAATACGGATTCCACCCCGTGGACTAACTGAAACGGAGTAAAGCCAGTTGCAGTTTTAACTGACGTCCTGTATGCCCAGAGTGCAGGATATAGCATAATGTGCCAGTTGGATCTATGTTTATCAATCGTCCGTTGAAGAATTGTCTTCAAGGACTTATTCACGGCTTCCACCTGGCCATTGGCCCGAGGATAATATGGAGATGAATGCTCCTGCCGGAAACCCAATTTAAGAGCCAACTCAGCCATCATACTGTTCTGAAAGTGACTGCCATGGTCAGTGACAATCTCTCTAGGTATACCGAAACGAGCAATGACTTGGTTGAAGAAGAAAAGAGCTGCAGCCTCACCATCGTTCCCAAAAGTAGGCATAGCTTCGACCCACTTCGTAAAGTAGTCTACTGCTACGATAATGTACTTGTGACCTTTTGCCGAAGGCGGGTTACAAGTAGTATAATCCATACCCCACTTTGTAAAGGGGCCGACAGTAACGACTGGAAAAAGCGGAGCTGGATGAGCGCACATTTTTCGAGTATACACTTGACAAGGATGACACTTCTTGACCGATTCAATACAATCTTTGAAAATCGAGGGCCAGAAGTAGCCAGCACGCAAAATCTTTTGGGCTGTAGCAAGCCCTGATAAATGACCCCCACAAGCTCCACCGTGAGAATCAATGAGCACAGCCTCAGCTTCTTCGAAAGTTAAGCAGCGTCTTAGGATTGAATCAACCCCTCGACAGTACAAAGCATCACCAATAATCAGATAACTTTTAGCTAAGTGACGCAGCTTACGATGCTCATCTTTCGAAAAAGAAGAGGGAAACTTCGCAGTCTGGAGATATACAATGATGTCCCCATACCAAGGATCTTGTGGAGAGATTAGAAACAAGTGTTCGTCCGGAAAGGACTCATCATAGATCATCTCCTCCCCACAAGGCAACTCGGAGATCAATTCCGCAAATACTAATGACTTCTTGGATTTGGCAGACATGAACTCTAAATCAAATTCCTGTAATATCACAATCCATCTATTATATTTGCCCCCAATCACTCGCCTGCTGAGGACAAACTGAAATGGATTGGCAGCTGCCAAGACATAATTTTTGCGAAGAATAATGTAATGCCGGAGTCGCTGCACAGCATGGACTGCTGCTAAGGCTAACTTTTCTATCGGGGTGTATCGCAGTTCAGGTCCTACCAGTCCTCGACTAAGGTAGTAAATAACATGCTCAGCAAGAGCATCATCCTCCTGAACCAGAACCATACCAATGGTAGATTTTGCTGTAGCCAGATACAAAAGAAAATCTCTGCTATAATCGGGTGGACTCAGTAAAGGAGCAGAGGTCAATGCCTTTTTCAAGGCATCGAATGAGCGTTGAGCGTAGTCGTCCCAAAGAAAAGGAACTCCTTTCTTCAACAGTCTCATATATCCCTTTGTAATCTCAAGATAGTTGACGATAAACCTCCGAAGAAAATTAGACTTCCCTTGGAGACTTTGAAGCTGACGGATTGAAGACGGGGGAGGCAACCGAAGTATTGCCTCAACCTTGAAGGGATCTACCCTTATCCCTTCCCTAGACACGATAAATCCCAACAACCGACCGGATGTAACCGCGAAAACGCACTTGTTCGGATTCAATCGAATTTTATAAAAACGACATCTTTCAAATATTTGCCGGAGGTGACCTGGATGATCCATCCTCTTTCGAGAATGAGCAGCTAAATCATCTAGGTATGCCCCGATAATTTTCTTGATGTCGTGGAAGGCATAAGACATGGCCCGCTGAAAAGTAGCTCCAGCATTTTTAAGACCAAAAGGCATTTTCTTATATGCAAACGTACCCCAGGGACAAATAAATGCGGTCTTATGTTGATCTTCTGGACAGATAGTAATTTGATTATAACCAGAAAAACCGTCCATGAAGGAGAAAATCTCGTTACCGGCACACTCGTCAATAATCTGATCAATGAAAGGTGTGGGGTAATTATCTTTAGGACACGCCTTATTCAGGTCTCTGAAATCGATGCACACTCGAATCGGTCCTTGCTTTTTATCTACCCGAACGGGGTTTGAAACCCATTCAGTCAGAGGAACTGGGAAAATGAATCCCGCCTTGAGCAGCTTTTCAACTTCAGCTTTGATAGCTGCTGCCTTCCTAGGATTAACCGGACGAAGTTTTTGCCTGACCGGCTTAGCGTTTTCATACGTCTTGATCTCATGCTGGACGATAGATGGGTCTATGCCAGGCATTTCCTCATAAGACCAAGCGAAAACATCCCTATACTCTTTGAAGAGCTCGGTATAGATTTGAACTTCTTCACGGGAACATTCAGCTCCAATGAAAACGTTCTCGATAATGTTGGGATTCCTGGAGATGTTCACCGGGATAGTCGGAGAGATCACAGCCATGTTCCCTTCAGCATAAACCTGTGCTGGTGCTAAGGGGCTCAAGACTGGGTGAACAGGTCCAGGAGACCGAGGACTTGGAAAACTAGCTTCGACTTCGCTCAAGTCAGGTAGGAAGTAAGACCGATGATGCAAGTCATCCCACGGTCTCTCTATACCTGTCATTGCTTCCAGGATGGCCTCTTCAGATGGAAGAGTGGTATCTAGACAATCCTGGGCAGAAGAAGAAGTAAGCGTCCAAGCCGGAGCCACATCACCATCCAACTCTTTCGGCGAAAGAGGAGCTGGATCAGATTCTGCAGTGTCAACAATAGACTGATATGCAATCTCAGCTGCAGAAATTGGGAATGCCATTCCACCCACTTGCCCTTCCTCCAATGTGGCAGTTGGGGAAGGTAAGGTCCAAGGGTCCGAAAAATAATGAGTTCGAAAGAACTCTCTTCGAAGGGGAGCCTTGGAGGATGAAATAGCATTAATATACACCTTAGGAGGAGGAAGATCGAAAGAACCCATCAGGGAAGAATACATTCCAACTCCCAGATTCTCAACAGGCGCCTTAGTATTATCCAACTTAGGAACAGATGAGTCAGAAGGCGCATCCAGGTCTACAGGAGGACAGTCCAGTTGATCCACTGTAACGATCCTCCCTTCGTGGGGGAAACATACAATTCGAAATAGTGAGGATGCAATGGCATCCATCTCATAAATCCAGTTCCTCCCCAACAGAAGGTTGTAGTCCAAGGCTGCATCGACTACCTCAACCTCTATGTTGACAGTTTTGCCCCCAACACAGATGGGCAAAGCTGGGACAATACCATGGGGTCTGTGAGAATGACCATCGAATGCAGTAAGAACAGTGCTAGATGGAACAACTTTGGGAGATCCAAGTGTCTTCCAGCATGCGAGAGACATCACGCAAGTAGAAGCGCCCTCATCAACAACCGTTCGAAAGATATTGGTCTTTCGATACGACGATCTAATGTGAAATGCCATGTGATGAGGAAGTCTCTTCTTAAAATTAGTCATATCAAAAGTAATCAGAAGAGAATTTTTCGGATCAATAGCCCCAATGGCAGTGAGCAAAGCACTGCGCTGAGCCGGACAAGACCGGAGTACCTCTAAAGCTGACATAGCACAAGGACTCTGCGCCAGATCTTCTACAATCGAGTAGTTCTGGGCAGCCCTCACGTTCGGATTAATCGTTGACCGCTTAGAAGATGCTTTTGGCATCCGAGGCATAGACTCAACAGTTGGCTTCGTAATGTGAAGCGGCTCAGTAGCATCAGGAACTTCCTTAGCTTTCGAAGATTCCTCTCCGCCATAATCACGGGATCTCGTAGCGACATCCACGTGAGCACTCATCATAAAGATATTCGATGGAATCTCCCCTTCCTGAGGACCTCCAGAGGAAGCCCCAGGATTTTGATTCGCGCCAGCAATTAATTGCTGCCCTTGGGGAAAAGGGTTTGTTAGCACAGCCTGGGAACTAGAAGAACCCTGCTGAGATAACAGGCGCTGAGCATCCTGAATTTTCGGGCAAAGATGCGTGAGATGGTCTCCAGCACAAAGCTTGCATGGAAACTTCAATTTCTTTTTCTCCTTTTGACCCTCACCAACACGCTCGTTGGTTTTATTTGTATTTCCCTTCTCGTTCTTGCCCTTCTTCTTGTTATTTCGTCCCTTCTTGTTTCCATTGGATTGTTGATTTCCTTTGGGATCAGAAGCTTGGAAAGCATTTATGGACAAGGACTGGGAAGGTGATGAATAAGCAGGTGCAGCCTGACCAGAAGGAGCAGATTGTAAAGACAACTGCTGCAATTGAGAAAGCAGGCTAGCTGCACTACTATTGACCGATCCGACAAGCCCGTCACCATGCGGACCAGGTTTGGGTTTCGATAAATCCAATTTGGAGCGAGGAGCATGGTAAACACTTACAGCATCCCGTAATCGAGAATAGATCAGTTCTAACTGCTGGGCCCTAAAGATGGCCTGCTCCTCAGAAAATACCCCAGATAGGGATACATCTTTTGAAATATCTGACTGCAGAGACTTCAAAAACCACTCGAGAAGGAACTCACCCGGAATATGGGCTTTGATAAGCCTCTTCCTTCTCCTCCATTCCTGAATGTGATCAGAAATGTGAGTTGCCTCATCATGCTTAAAATTAGCCAGGAGTTCGGTCCCAGCCTCATATCTGACAGGCAACTGAAAATGGTTAAGAAATGTGACAGCCAGTTCTCCAAATGTGGCGAAACTTCCCCCAGTGAGCTCTATATACCATTTGGCAGCATTCCCAGTTAGGGTGCATTGAAATAATCTCAACCTAATCGAATCATCGATCAGGGAGTTCGATGAACACCATAAGTGGAAAGTGGTGATGTGGTCCGCCGGATCCTCTCCATTCTTACCTTCAAACTTTGGAATGTCTGAAGGAAGTTTGGTCGGGACCGGAGGCCACCCCGGACTATACCGAATCAAAGCCATTAGTGTTAACTTCGACAAGTCCGGCAAGTTTAACGTTGCCGTAAACCAGAATCGAGGTGGAGTCGAGAATTCCATCCTCTTGAGATGGATTTCAACATTCTCAAAAGAAGGCTCGGATTTGGATGTGAGGCACCAGGTCACGAAAGCATCAGAGAAAACTGGGAGAAGAACCTCTCCCCACGCCGAGTTACCAAAATCCCGCGGCATCAGCCTCCCTATCACATTATTGACCGAAGAGGAAAGCCCCTGATAGGGGTTCCATGCATTAGATAGAGGAGAAAAAGACTGATAAGCACTCGATGAAGGGAAAGAAGCATTCCCTTGATGACCCGTGAAGAACTGATTCCCTGCCCCAGCCGTTGTAAACACAGGATTCCATCCCGTAAAAGTATTCGAACTTTGCCCCCCAGACCAAGGGTTGAAACTCTGGGTCTGGGACGTAAAAGGAAATGACCCTAAAGAAGGATTGGAACTGGGAATATGCCCAGTCCCAAAGGGGAAACCCTGAAACGAAGCTGATCCACTAGCCATGTTAGACATGGGTGTAGATCCAGCTGCACCGGCGGAAAAGGAAAAAGAGGGATTTCCACTAATGGACATCCCTGAACAGAAGGGACCAGAATGAGAAGCATATGCTTGGGTGAACCCAAAGCCAAACATAGCAGTGATAGAAGCAATCAAAGATGAAGCAATAGTGCCCCTTGCCTCGACAGAAGCAGGGGTCTGAATGCCTGCAGCACTCACGGTAGAAGCCGCGTTCCCAGTCGTGGCCATCGAAAGATAAGAATGATACGGAAGATCCGGCGGTCTCTCAGACTCCGGTCCGATTTACTGAACAACAAACGGATAATCAGGAGGAAGAGGAGATGGACCTGTAGCAGGAGGCTCAGGTATATCTTCTATCTGAAAATCTTCTTCCTGAGGAAACAAAACTCGCGAGGTGAGCGGAACGCTCCTCTCGATACCGACACCGGAATCAGCAACGAAACCTTCAGACCTTGGTGGAGGATCTCTCTCCACAGCGTCAGACTCCACAGGGTGGTAACCACCTGCTAAATCGCTCCTACGCCTTCTCGAAGAAGGCTCTGCACTCTCGAGAGATAACCCCCGGATTCTCCTCGAACGTCGAGGCGCTTGATCAGCCACTTTTATAGATTTATTATATTAGACTCAAAAAAGTGAAAATCTAGGCAAGCTAGGAGCAAAGAGCACTCACTAAAATAAAATCCCTGAGAAACAGCAAGCAAACAGCCTCCAAGTATTTCCGCTCCGGGTGATGAGGACCGAACACCAAAATACAAGAAAGCGAAGTATAGGGCCTTCCGAAAGCAGTCTGGGATGATTAGGGCCTAGAACAACTAGCGAAGGTATCAGAAACAGTTACGCCGACCTCCTAACGACAGCCTTTGCCGGCTCAAGCACCCAAGCTTCGCAAGGGCACCCCCGAGAAGTACTGCTGAAAGTGATGCGACGTCTGCCTCAGGTACCATGGGTATTCCCCCCCACAGTCACCTGTGTGGAACCTAGGAGTGGCAACTATGGGCACCAATCCGTGTCAGAAGCCGGGCGGAACGGCTTCGAGGTGGTATTCGCCTAACTGTGAGGGGGTATCCCTCTTTTCAGCCTTCACTTCCCCTCGCGCTTGACTCTCGGATGAGAGCTTTCCCAGTCCACCTCACGGAGTTGGATTTCGCTCAATTAATCAACTTCTATGTTTGTTTGAGCGGCCTTGGAGAGTTAACTCTCCACTCACCTATTCCAAGGCCCTACAACCTAGCTAGTTGGTGATCGACACTTAGTAAAACTTGCTAGTTGATTTTAGATTAAATTGCTTATTTTAAGGGCTGTTGTATTAAGTCACAAGGATATGGAGATGAAACCAATGGTGTTTTGACGCAAAAGAAATTAATAAAAACTTAACTACATGCACATGCAGTTCTTTGTCTTTCGATGAAAAGTAATCTCTATACAGGTTCTACGATACTAAAAATTGTATTTTTCTTTTCGAATTGCAAACTCACACTCACAAAAACTAAGAAGCTAACTAAATGATTCAATGCACCTAATGCAAATCACTACAAGCATGTAAATCCTAAGATGCAAAAATCTCTTAAAACAAAGTGAAATTCCCCAAAAAGCTCCTTCAGTTTTAACTCATCTTTTGTTGTCCAGAAAGCCAATTCTTGAAATCAAGAACTCTTAATATAAGACACCAAAAACACTTAACAACAAGAAGAAGAAATCAAATGACAACTTCTCCTCAAAATCAAGCCGAAAACTAGAAGCAAGAAACTTCACAAAAGCTCCAAAAGATATGGCCAAACGAAAATGAAAATGCAACAAAAAAACAAAAACAAGAGACAATGTTTTTTGAGTTTTTGAAATGCAAAAACAAAAAGCAAAACAAATGTTTTTTGGGCTTTTTAGTTTTATAAAGCAAGAGCTCAAAAAGACCAAGCACAACTATCAAAATCCAAGCCAAAACGAGACCAAATTTCAAGCACAAACTTCAACAATGCTCCCAAACCTTATAAAGCTAATGGTAGCAAGATCAATAAGAGCAACGGAAGACCAAAAACTCAGCCAATCAGCCTAGACAAATAGTGCAAACTCGCTGCAACAAAAAAACTCCAAAGAAGCAAGAGAAGTTCTTCGAAAATTGCAACAAAACCCTAGCATATGGAACTCAAGAAAACCAATCGAAAAAAAAGAAAAAATCGCAATGCAAAGCACAACACAAAGATAGGAGCGAGTCAGTGAGCAGAAGCTCTCTGTTCTGATAAAGCAGAACAGCCAAGAATGCTCAGAAAGCGATCTTGGAACTCAATCCAGAAGTGCCAGCACCAAAAACAAAACTTTTGCCAAAAGACTAGTTTCCACTCAAACGAAAGAGAGAAAAGACATGAAACCACTTCCTTCACACTCCAGTAAGTACAGAGACTCTGTAGACACAGGCCTCCATAGCCAGAAAGGACCAAAAACTCAAGAATCCTAAAAATTCAAAATCTGCCTAGGTATACGCGGCTTCACAGCTGTGCAACCAGCGTGCATACGCGTCTGTTCTAAGGGAAACTCGCGTATACGCGGTTTCCTTCAGACAAACTCGCGTGTATACGCGACTGTGTGCAAAAGAAGAAGCGTATGCAAAGGTAAATATTGAAAAAAAACAAAAGAACAAGCCTAGATACCAAGACTTCAAACTGACTGCAAGAAAACAAACTGGACTGCAAAAGACAGAAAAAACTGTTGGCAACCTACCAAACAGCTGAAACAACCCAACAGGAGAATCACAAGAATGTGTTCCCCAGTGGAGTCGCCAGTTCTGTTTCGGGGAATTAACACCCTAGAGGTTGGTTGGGTTACAACCTCCACAGAGCAGGGGCATGCTACTTAAGAAGGACTCACACAACCATACATGTTCATGAAAAACTAAATAGAGTAGATCGAGAAAGTTACCCGTAGGTCCTACGGTTGAAGTAGATCCCGTGGGGTCCAAACCCCCAGCAACCGTCCTTCCTTCTTAACCTGAAAGACAAGAAGAAACAAGCATGAAGAACTGGTTGTACGGCATATATCTACTCTAAATGTCAGTGAGATTCATATAAAGAATTAAATAAATCATAATGAATGCTTGTATAACAAATATTCTCATACATAAAAGCATACACTAACACGTTTATTTCGGGAACAGCATGATACTTCTGTATTATAAATACTACGTACAAAAGTAATCAAGTGGAGAGATCACCTGATCCTTCCAAGGCCTTCGCAGACCGTCGTCCAGATCCGTCCAACCCTTGCCTCGCTAAGACTCCTTCCAAACTGGTGCATACGAGATAACATATAAAGGGATGTATATCTCAAGGAAACAAGGGTTTCCTACAATGAACTAGGAAAGTGCAGGAGGCACGGGGAATCAGACTTGGATAGGGAATACCAACAGAGTATAATATCAATAATTCTCTCTCTCCCTTAGGCCATACACATGAGGGCTTTTTATAGTCCCTCCAAGTAGTTTCAGCAGTTGGAAACAGTTGGCCACGGGCTGGGGTGGTTGAACTACCTGAGTAACCATCGACCCAGTGCAAAATTAGGGATTTTTTATATATATTTTTAATCATTTTAATGGCATACGTGGAAAAGTCTAGCTGGACTTGCGTATACACGCGGAAAAGTACGGGCATAGTCGCATATGGGGGATTTTACACTATTTTTAAGTGAATTTGTCCAAGTCTGTAGGAATGGGTGCCCAAAAGCCATGAAGCAATCATGAATCATGTCAAGGTGAGAAATGATGCTATAATAGAGCCTTGAGAGCGAGAGCACAATTATCGATCTTCTTCTTCTTCCATGTTCGTTCATTCTGTGGCTTTGAAGATTCTTCTGAAGGATTTTCAAGTCTGTAGTCTCTGGCTATGTGTCCAAATTTTTGACATTTGTAACATTCCATATTATTTCTTAAATGTTCAAATCTATTGATGTTTCGTTGAGCCCTGGGAGGTTCATATTTTAAGAATATCTTGGAATTGTATTGGTTCCTAGGGTACGTGTGACATTCTACAGCTTTATGACCAAATTTTCCATATGAATAACAATAGCCATGAAAAATATGTTGGTACCTGGATGAAAATCTTCGTCGAGGAATCATCTTCCAAGGATGTGCTTGCGAATCTTTTCCAATGAAGTCTACAAGTATGTCAAATCTCATAGGTTCATTGTATTTTGTTGTAGAAGGTCCTGCTTCTTCTTCTTTATAACTGAGGCCAGTTCTGTCGTTGTAAGATCGTTGATTGTTGATGAGTTCTTCCAATGCCCTTGAGCTGTTGGCATAGTTTTGGACAATTTTTCCTTTCTTCACTTCCTTACGCAGTGAGACTACTTCGGCTTCTAATGCTTCCCTTTCTTGGTTACTTTCTTCCAACATCTTTTGAAGTGACTCTTCAATACATTTTTGTTCTTCAACCTCAATTTTGATACCTTAAACTTGTTCTTCAAGAGTATTGGAACATATCTTCTCAGCATTGAGCTCTTTTATAAGCTTGATTGCCTCCTCATAAAATTCTTCTATGGTCAACCCTTCTTCTTCATTGTTTGATACTTCTTGTTTATTGTGCTTGGCCATAAACAATACTTTCTCATTGGCTTCTTCTTTGCTGTCACTTTCTTCTTCGAATGATGAGCTATCTTCTTTAGAGAGAAAGTTCCTTTTGGATCCTTTATTTTTTCCTTGCTTGTTGAATTTCTTAAAGCCTTTCTTTCATTTTGAGTTGCCATCACTTTTGTTCGAACAATTTTCTATGAAATGCCCAACCTCACCACAACCGAAAAATATCAATGAAAGTTTAACTTTGAATTTTCCCTTACCAGGTTTTAGTTTTCTCGTAAAGTAAGCATATTCTTCATATGAAAGACCTTCTCCATCATCTCCCTTTTCTTCACACTTGCAGGTGCATGTCATTTCAATTGAAGGTTTTTTGTCCTTATTGGTTTGCTTAGATGCAATGAACGCAATTTTTAGATTTTAAGTACCCTTTTATTCATCAAGTCTCATTTCATATGCTATGAGAACTCCATGTAATTCTTCCTTGCTGAGTTTGTCCAGATTTGCACTGTATTCTAAGACCGATACCTTTGGGTTGAATCTCCCTAGTAATGTTCTAAGAATCTTCCGTATAATAGTCTTCTCATCAAATGGCTCTCCCAATCCTTCCAGAGTATTGGTTATTTCATCAACGTATTGGAAGTATGCAGCAATGTTGCAATATTCTTTCATTCTGAGTTGCTCAAATTTTTCTCTATAGATTTGAAGCTTTGCTTCTTTGACATTTGAGTCACCTGCATATATATTCTCAAGCTTGTCCCATACATTTTTGGCAGTTTTACAACCCAACACCTTATGATAAGCATATTCAATAAGTCCACTGATAATAATATTCTTTGCTTTTGCATCATTTACCAAATTATTCTTACCTTGTTCATCCGCGGTTGATGTAAATCCATTTTGAACAGTGTCCCATACTTCGTAACCTTGCGCCAAGAGATAGACCTCCATTCTTCCTTTCCAGAGTGCATAATTATTTTCATTTAATAGAGGTACACCATTCTTGGTATGCTCCATGACCTCCTTCCAGCTGTTAAACTGCTATTGAAGGAACCAAGCTCTGATACCAATTGTTGGAAATACTGAGAGGGGGGGTGAATCAGTATTCCTTTCAATTAGAGCATTAGTTAATCTTCAATTATTATCGGTGTTTGTACAATGATAGCGACAAAAAAGTTTACAAATGTACATAGTAACTGGTGGAAACCAACTCAGGACAAAAAACCACTACCTAATGCTTTTCTAATAATTCTTTAATATTCAACTCCAATTGAAAATAAAGCTCCAACTTCCTAGAATCTAGAAAAGCATTCTTCTCCAGCTCCCACTGGATGGATGCTCCAATGCCTGAGATTCTTCAATAGTAAACTGAATGGATGCCCCAACACCAAATCACCCTAGCACCACCCTACCACCCTATAGAAAAATAAAAGAAGAATGGACTCCCGTACCAGGGAAAATGGTCCACTTTACAATGATATAAAATGATGTATAAGATGAAGATATAGTAGACCATAACCCAAAATACAACCACCTAATGATGATACTAGACCTCCCAAAATTGCCTCTTCAACCCTTGGCAGATAGACACTAGTACAATTTTTACAATAATGTATTTACAATGACTTAGTACAAAGATACCTTTACAATGATTGTATGCAGTGCTGCCCACTTGAAGACTTCATATGATGAAATTATTGCTGCTATTATGCACCTTGGTTTCTTCTCTTGTCATGCTACCCTCTGTTGCACCTTGCTTTGCTTTTCTGTCATAGAAACTCTGGTGCTTTGCAACCCTTGACAACACATGATCTAGCTTTTTCTTGCCTTCTAGAAGCTCAATATTGAAACTGGTGTATCTCTGTTATTTCAGATCCTCAATGTCTGATTTTCGGTCCTACAGTATTCATCTGAGTTGTATTTCCAATGCCATAGGTCTGACCCAATTTTGATTCTTCAAGAGAGAGTTATACCCAATCTCTCATAATGCCCTAATTATGGAATATTTCAGTAGAGTGCACTTGTACGACGTGCCACATGTCACTGTTTCTTCATTTGGCTCTAAAATTGATAGAGAAAAAGCTATAGACTGTGCAATATTTTCCACTTTTTATGTAATTCCAATCTGATACTCAGAGAGAGAGTTATGATGATTTTACCAAGGTCACATCTTTGAGATGAATTTCAGCAGCCTGCAAAAACCCTGACTTCCACAGATCATATCTCCAAAAATGTTATACACCTTGATCTGAAATTTTTGCAGCAGCTTCCTCAGGATTTCAGATTCACCTCATAAAAATTTCAGCTTTTGAAGTTTCGTAGAAAAAACGTTAGAGCGAAAATTCCACGATGACCTGTTTCAGATGGCAAAATCCCTTGCCTAAGGAGGAAATGAAGACCACAATTTATATAAATGCTTAAGTTGAAAGGCGCTTCAACAAGTGAATGTGGGCAGGATTTTAGGAGCTTAAAAAATATTAATTATGACTTTTCAATGACCCATGCCCCAACCCTATGGGGTTTTATCCCACTAACTGGGGGTACAAACTTCAAACATGAATATCTCTCAAACCGTGAAGAATTACATGGCATGCCATATATCAAAGGAAACATCTCGACAATTAGAAACCATCAAAAGAATTATTGACCCAGAATATATTGATTTGGTAGGTCAAAATTCCCATGCAATATTGGGTTAGCCCCTGGCACTGCTTGGGTTGACATCAATGACAACCACTGATCAACAATTTATAGGGTAAAATATTTGACCCAAAAACTCTGATTTCTGTATGGTTTTTATATAAGTACCAATCTCCAGTTTTACTTTGTTTTGACAGATGTAATATTTTATTTATCTCATCATTGATTCTTGGTTGCATATTGTTTTTCAACATGTTTATCAATGAATGAATAAAGGAATCTGTAAAATTTGCATAACTAAAATCTGTGGAATATTTTATGATCAAAGATATCGAAAAGATGACTGATAATGGATTTCCCTGTACATCCACCTTCTGAAGTGTTATTGGGAACTTGTCTACTTGGAAGTTTAAGAACATATGGAAAAGAAAGGAAATATACCTAAATACTCCTTTAGTTGGCAATTTGACAAGCTGATCATGGATATTATTAGCTATGTATTCAACATAATTGTAAATGATATAAGGAGGATGTCCTGGTACAAAGGTAGATAGAAAACCTAGGATTAAATCATCTGTATGCTCATCTGTAAAATACCCTAGGATGAAGGACACATGGATATGACATGCTTAGACCCTTCAGGAAATTTTGAAGTAGAATAAGGAGGGTTTAGTTTTGGAATTTCAACATAGGCAGGCATGAAATTTTGGAAAATATGAAACCTTTTACAAAAATCCAGACCAATGTAAAGCTTTGTGAGTGCTTCTATGGATAAGGGAACTGCATTGGGATCTAGTTTGAGCTGAAGCATTAGGTTAATTGACTCAGCAGTAATTGTGAACAATACTTCTTTATTTGCATTAACCATTGCTCTTTGTTCAGGAGAATAATAAGTCTGACACAACATAATGATTTTTGGACATTAATGAGTGAGTGGAACTACATACTTGGGTAGGTTTGACTCCCAAATCTGAACTTCATCAACTTGATTTAATGAGTTTTCAAGACTCCAACAATGAAGGTCTAAAAGATTAAATTCTATCACTGGATCTGCTATTTTGAAATCCACATCTGCTAAGGGTGTATGTTCAATGTCTACAAAAGGAGGTTGTAGAGGATTTACAATAATTTTTGTTTTGGAAGTCATTACTAGGTTTGATTTTGACTTTTATAGATCTTCTGGGTGCTTGAAACTCTATATTTTGGCTTTTTGAATTCTTCTGTAAGATTAAATTGTTTACAAAAGTGTTTTTGACTTTAACAGAGGTTTATGGATAAAAATAGGCCCAAATTGGATTTATTTTGATTTTAGACCTTTCAATTTGGCTTTAAAATAGATCTTCAGACTCTTATAGGTTCAAGAAATGTTAAAATAAGGGTTTTCTCTGCTTTTTAGATAAACTGAACTAAAAATGATTCAAATCGGGCTTTAAAAGATTAGGATTATTTTGCAAAGGGTTTCTGGATATATTAGGAGTCTTTTCAATGTCTACAAAAGCTAAATATATTAAATTTAATTTAAAAACCAGATTGCAATATCGAAACTAGGGTTTATCAGAGTTTTTATAGAGAATTTGTTCTTTGTAAGCAACTACAAGGGTCTTTCTATGGATAAATAGACTTCAGAATTTTTGATTTCTCATAAATACTCCTTTTCAAATGATAAACAAGTTGTCTTTCTATGAAGAATACATGTATGTTGTAGGTATTTGGTCTTTAAACTGATTCTGAGGCATTAGACATGTTTCTAAGGGCTTTTGAGGTCTTTTGGAAGAAAGGTAGACACTTCCAGTGATCATAACAATATTTGTAGTGGATTTATTGTTCTTTTGAGAAAAAAATGGTGTACAGGGCTTAGTTTCTTCAGTTGGAATGATAAACATACAAATAACGTAGAAAAGGGTTTAACTGCGCATATGGAAGTTTTATAAGGTTTTAGATTTAAAGTGGAATGACATTAAATGGTGGTCATATCAGAGCAGAGTGGTTTTGTTGCATGAAGGAGAAAACCAGGGGTGGTTTATCGCATAGGCTTTGGGTAGTAAGTAGTTTTCTTGGATCGAATGTGATCCAAACACATATTGCCGCATGGAGGAGAGATAAGGGCGCAAAATTAACCATTTCTCAAATCTTGAAATGGTTGTTGATCGTGCAAGTTGAAATGAAATATATTGTTTGGATGGTCAAATCTGGGGACAGGTATGTGAATGGATGGGATTGTTATATAAAGTTCCTCTATATGTAGGTGTGGGGCGCGGATATTTTGTTATACAGTGGGGTTTATTTAATGTTTAAAACATAGTTTTTTAAAAGTTAAAAAAATGTTTTTAAAACCATTGGGGCAGATTTTATAATGTTTTTAACCTATGTGGATATGGGTGGGGTTTTATTTCAACACATGGGTAGTATAAAACCATAGGTTAACATTAATAAGTGGGTTTTTTGGGATTTTTAAAAAAATAAAGGAATCAATAAATATACATGAAGGGGTAGTCTAAAGGGATTAATACTTTATGTTAAAAATTAATATGAAATGAAATGTAGTAAATGAAAATACAAGAAACAAAATAAACTAAGTGTAGTGTAAAAATAAACCTTTTTAAGCACAAATAATTGTACCATTAAACATTTACACTTAAAATGAGGATAAATTGTATTTTATCGGTTTTTTAGTGTTTTTTGGATGAAATTAAATTAATTAAGAGGGAACTTTACTTTCTTTAAGCAAAAAAATGTGTTTTACTTAGGAAAATGGATTATATTTTTGGAAGAGGGTGAATATGTTGAGAAAATGGGCTTTTATGAAGGGAATCCAATATTTTTGACCAATCAGTTATTAAGCCTTGGGTCTGGTCCCAATAGAAGTCAAAGAAATGCTCTGAGCCTCTTTAACTGAAGGTTTTGAATATTGGATCATTGTGGGGGAGGGGAAATTAATAATTTTCCAGATGATGCTTTATTACATGCCTTGTGCAACTGCTTTCTACCTACCCATCATTATTCTAACATTTTTTATTTCATTTTCATGGGTGCATTTAAGCTTGCAACCCTAAATCCATTTTTCTTTTAAAGCATAAAAATATCAAATTCTAACCTTATTTCATCTGAGGGCTCAGATTAAACTGTTGAGCTCCTCATTTATTCTCTAACTATCTACCGATTTGTCAAGTTTAAACAGTTTGACATATCTTTATTCTCTATCTAAAACATGAAATTTAAAGCATGAAAAGTTAAGATTATACTATTTAACTGATCATGGATCATGGCATTTGGACAAGCTGCACATAATCATTATTTTTGCAGTAAAAGTAAATAGTAGTGGCATTTTGACTTGCTCACTTTCATGTCTTATTTTTATATCTTTTTTCTCTTTTGGGGGTCCTTTTTAAATTCTTTTTTATCTTTTCTTTTCTAAGTCCTTTGATCTTTCTTTTAGGACTTTTATCCTCTTTTCATTTTTTATTATTTTCGAATATGGGAAAACAACTTGCAGAAAGCAAGGTATGTACATATTTACAAGACTAATAAAGTCAATTAAAAAATTATGAACCCTAACACGAACTACATGCGGAAGTATGATCTTGATGTTCAACAACTAGTGGTCCAACAGGTGTCACAGGCAAAGGCTCATCTTCATTATAATTTTGATCTCAAGTTTCATCTGCATACTCATCAATGAGTGGTGATGGAAACTTGGTAACAAGTTCATTTGCTGGTGCATGCAAAATATCTTCGTCAAACTTTACACTCCTTTCAATAAAGAGCACTTCAATGTTGATAGATTAGGGGAATTTTGAGGTCTAAAATGGGCTTCCTAAGAAAATAATAAAATAATAGCTAAACCAATATAATAATATTTATGAATTCTCAATTCACTTTTTTCACCACAATCAATGTAACCATAGTTAAATTCAATTCAAAAGTTGTACCAAAATAAAATTAATAAAAAAATTGCATTGATGTGACTATAAATAAGAATGAGCTTTTCAAGAAAAAGTCAATATCATTGAACAACTAATGGATTTGTCCTTTGTACTTAAACAACTTAAAATAAAATATAACTATAAATTTATAAATTATTAATTATATTATATGCTATTAATTAAAATTTATATTATTTAAATTGTATAATAACATGTAATTAATACACTATATAAAAATAATAGAATAGAATAGAATAGAATAAATGTATAGGGATATGCATTGTTTCTTCCAAGAAATATGAAATGAAAATGATATATTTTATTTCAAAAAGTGTGAAATGAAATTTATTATGAGTACTTTAATTTGACTTTAAAAGTACTTAGAGCACTACCATGGTTAACCATGAGTTTTTATCTACCATTGAGAATGTGACAAGTAAGCACCTTTTACTTAAGCAATGCCACCTCAACCATTAGGGATGATGTCATCCCCTAAAATGTAATTGGTTCTCATAAAGTGAAATCTGTTTGTACATTTTCCTTAGGAGGCCCATTTTAGATCTCAAAACTCCCCTAATGTCAAGCAACCTGTACCCTTTGACTTCATCAGAATATCTAAAAAACATGCATGCTTTACTTCGAGGCTCCAAAGCCTTTCTCTTCTCTATAGGAATGTGGGCCCATGCTCGAGATCCGAAAATGTTGAAATGACTGAATTCAGGTTGCATGCGAGTCCAACCCTCAAAAGGTATTTTTCGAGTAACATA
Source organism: Pinus albicaulis (assembly GCA_034641835.2). Classification (NCBI taxonomy): domain Eukaryota; kingdom Viridiplantae; phylum Streptophyta; class Pinopsida; order Pinales; family Pinaceae; genus Pinus; species Pinus albicaulis. The sequence goes on along the minus strand of CM076574.1, from coordinate 1,401,971,088 downwards.
TTTATGAGGAGATCTATTCTAGATGTATGAGGCACAATTGATAGCTTCAACCCACAATTTTGACGAAAGAGATCTTTCATGCAACATGCAATTGACCATCTCTTTCAAAGATCGATTCTTCCTTTCAGCCACCCCATCTTGCTGTGGAGTGTAAGGAATTGTATGCTGCAATTGTATGCCTGCTTCATTACAAAGATTATTGATATATTTGTTGACATATTCCATCCCATTATCTATGCAGAGTATCTTGATGCATTTTCTAGCCTGATTTTCCACATGCGCTTTGAAAATATTTAGATGTTTAAAAACTTAAGACTTGAGTTTCAAGAAGTAAACCCAATTGAATCTCATGTAATCTTCTATAATTGGCAACACATATCTTGCTTTTCTCATTGAAAGCACTGGAAATGGACACATGAGATCATTGTGTAAAAGTTCCAAAGGTGAAGAGGCTCTCTATGCATGCCCCTTCTCGAACTTGTCTTGTGGATGCTTTCCAAGAGCACATCCATTACAAACACCATTTGAAAATTTAATGGTCGTCAATCCTTTAACCATCCCTTGCTTTCTAAGCTATTGCATATATCTAAAATTCAAGTGCCCAAATCTCTTATGCCAAATCCTACTTTCTTCATTTGCATGCGTAAGTAGCAAAATAGAATCTGATTGAGGAACAAAATCAGAAAAAGTATATAGACGAGATTGATGATTTACCTTGCCAGATGAAATCTTCAAGCTGGTTTGCATGTCATAAATTCTCATGGAATCCAGGGTAAATTCCACTTTCCTTCCGCTACCTATGTGTGTCATCTGATACACTGAGAGAAGATTCACAAAAATCCTTGCAATATGCAAGACATTCTAAAAAATTCCATCTTTGAATTACACTCTTCCTTGTCTAGTTGCTGCAACTGTAAAATGGTCCCCCATGAGAATAGGAGGTTCTGAGTATGCATGTAGTGAAGAAAAGGATTCCTTTGAAGAAGCCATATGATGTGAAGCTCCTGAATCAATGATCCATTATTACGGTGTAGAATGAAGAGCAATCAAAGCATTCCCATTACGTCTTGGTTCTAGTGCTTTTTCTCCAGACTTCTTCTTAGCATTCTCAGGAATGTGGTCTCCAAGATTGTGTTGCTGGAGTGTCTGTGCCATAAGATCCATAGTCTTCTTCATGCATGCAGATTCAGGGTGAAAACCCCGGTGGCAATAATTACACATTGATTTCCCTTTCATTCCTTTCCTTTCCTTCGAACCAGATGATCCATCAGGGGGTTTGGCATTTCCTCCCTTTCTTGGATTAGGATTCTTCTTCCCTTTTCCTTTCTGATGGTCTTTGGAATTTTCCTTTCCTTTTTCATGCACAGTAAGTGCAAGTGCTTTGGAATTTTTAAGTGTGCCCATTTTGATGAGCTCATCTTTCTCATTCACCAAAGACTAAATAAAAGAATCCAATGAGGGCATCTTCCAAGCTGCGCCGGTTGCATATCTTACTGTGTGGAAAGTAGAGACGAATAATGCATACTCTGGACCAAGTTTTGATAAAATGGAAAGAATCAACTGAATTTCTTCCTTGGATTTTTCGATCTCGCATCCTTTCAGCTAAAGCAACAAGGCTTTATACCCTGTGAAGAAATATTAAATGTTCTCAAAATTTCTCAAATCTAATGAGTTTAACTCATTTTCAAGAATGTGACCCCTGCATTTCATCCGGTTTTCTAAAAAATCCTTCCAAAGTTTTCCATACTTCATTTGGAGTTGAACATGATTCAACATGAAATAGAAGTTCTCAAGAGATAGATAAACACAGGATGCCAAAGGCCTTGTCCATGCGATTGAAATATCTTGTTTTCTCTATTGCCGATGTTGGTTCTTCTATTTCCATGCTTACTCAAAATAAACCTCTACTTTTGGGATGAAGTAGAATCTTTGGCTTCGATTCGAAGTAATTATATGGAGTAAGAATTGCTGATTGTGGAAACACCAATTTAGAATCCATTCTTTGTTGTTTCTTTAATCTTCTAAACCTACAAATAGAAATTTCTTGTGCATTGATTACAAATCCTTGTGCTCTGATACTATGTGAGATTTTGAGACACAAATATCTAGGTTTGCAAAACAATGAACAAAATTGCGAGAGAACGAAGGAGTGAGCAAGAATGGAGAAAATAATGAAATTAATTCATCAATACTAGTTTTAGAATCAATACATAAAAACATCCGAGTTAAGCTTAGTTGTACATGCAATAACTATGGATAGTTAAAGCTAACTGAAGCTAACTGTGCTTTATGTTCTATTAATGTGCACATGCACCATATGCAAGCACTAGATTTAACTAACTAAGCCAAGTGCACATCGCATACAATATCTAGAGTTGAACTAAAGTTAATTAAGGCTAACTATGTGCATGTAAAACACTCAAGTTAACTAGTTAAAGACAAGTGGACATTGCATGGAATCTCTAAGGTCAAATTAAAGCTAATCTAGATACATATACACCAACACTTTGACTGCATTTGGAAAAATCCCCCAAATTCAAGGATTGTCATAGAATGAAATGTGGTTCTTGTACAGAGGGTTGTGAGTTATTTGTTGCTATAATTTTATAGTAAGTATTGGGTCACATTTTAAAGTTTGCCCTATACTAGGAACCATGTTAGAATTTCATAGTTGCATAGATTGGGAAATTGGCTGTCACTCAACGATATCCATATAATATTTAAAAGAAGAGAAGGAAAATTCTTTGGCAAGTAAGGTTTCTTATATAATACCTTCGAAGGTTCGACATGGTCATAGACTTGTTTATTTGAATGTAAATAGCTTCTCAACATAAAATTCATCATGTTAGAACCCCTGCGACCAATACTATCTCATTGTATACATGTTTTACCAGGAACTTTTTGAATCCAAACCTTCTTAACTTTAAGTTTTAGATAGGTATCAATGGGCTTCCGGCTATGAAGTTTCTGCATCATCCAGTATTTGTGGGCTTCACTATAAATGTGCTTGCCATTAGCGTTCCAGCAAGACAAGATGCACACTGCGGTCAAGCAAGATGGAAACCCAAAACTTTTTCCACGCATAAGCTTCCTACTCGATAACAGAAGACGAAAATGAGGGATTCTCATTGGTTGCAATGAAAAATGTTTGGACATAGAGAGCCCATAAATAAAATTCCTTGGGCATAGTTAAACTAGCATTTTCACCGAAATGTGAAAAAGGAACGCTGAAAGCTATGGCTACTTGACTGAGAACGGACCCCACCAAAAGGTGAAAAAGTAACGCTGAAGACTATGGCCACCCGACTGAGAACGAAACCCGCGAGAGTGTTGTTGTGGCTGTGTGCAGAATCAAAATGCTATGATGAGGGGGAGAATATGCTAGAGGTTGGAGACGTCAGGAGAAACATTCATGCAAGACCCGAGTTTGAATGAATTCGTCGATATATCTCAGACAATTAAATCCATATATAAGTTTCCCTGCAAATATGAAGTTCTTGACTAAGTAGTGGAAGATAGATTTTTTATGCTATCACATATTTGTAATCATGAAATGATGCATATTGTTAGATTCATTCCAAGGAAAATGGGATATATGATATGTTGGCATTATGTGATACTGTTGTTGAAATATTAAAGTCACCTGCCGTGCCTTTGGGCAGGAAGAAAACGAGTACACAGAGGAAGCAGTAAATATTTGAGTGCACAGTACTCTGTATTTAAGAAGACTGATGGAGAACCGTAAGGAGAAGAATTAAGTTTTTGATGGGCCGCAGCCACAGGTAGCAGATGAAATTAATTTTTGATATGGGGGAAGTCATTCTTTGCAGAGGAATGAATATCCTCGTAGATATGTTCTACGGAGGAGAAGAGTAATTAAAAACAGTCATTTCGGGTGTTTAAAGCCTTCAAAAACCAAAGTGAATAAAACAGTCAAAGTTTTAATTAAGTGTCTTGTTGATGAGGAGTTCTGCGATGCGATTGCAATCTCAAATCGTGACATATAAATGTTGCAAGGACCGAGTGTCTTGTTGATGTGGCAGAGTTCCTCAGAGGAATGGTTTTACACAATACAACCGAAACATATATTACAATCGCCCCCCACAGCAGCGAAGGTCTGTGGGTCCACTTGACCACGTGGCGGAAACTCAATGGAATCGCAAGTCCAAATCGCAAGGTTCAATCGGTGGTCCTTTGTTTTGTGCTCCGATCAAAGGCCGAACCCGATCATACAATATACCACAGTTGAATGGGCAATCGCATCCATTTTTCCAATCACAATCGGAAGCTCTTAAGTGTTGGGCCCGATTGCACCTTTAAAAATTGGCGGACCTGATGTCGTTATACGATGGAGTTAATAAGTCCATCGCGTCTGGGATTTGAATCGCAATCGAAATTTCCTGTGTGATCGTACACCTTAGTAATATGCCCCGATTGAATTTTTGGACCCGATCGCTTTATGTGCCATGTTTTATATCGGGCCATCGTGTCCGTTGTGTAATCGCAATCGGAACTCTCTGGTTGATCGCACCCTTTTGTAATACGCTATGATTGGAGTGGCGGACCTGATCCACAATATAGGCTGGAGTTTATATGCGCCATCGCATCCGAGTCCTCAATCGCAATCGAAAGTTTTTGTGTGACACCTCCGATCCATCGACTACGATGTGGTCCCCACTCACACGTCGTGCATTTGATTTTTTTTTAAAAGAAAGGTTCCGTAAAGGTTTTATGTAATGTTTTTTTTTATGTGGCATATAAAAGCCAAAAATGCCTGCGAGCCTGTGTAATGAAATTTTCTTTGTTTTAGTTTTCGCACAACAACGCGGAAGAGAAGAGAAGAACAGAAATACACAGCAGTGTTGTTGTTCTTGAGAGACAGAGAGTCATTTTGTGCACTGCGTCTGTAGCAGTCACCATTGTTGTTATCCCTCTGAGAAGAGGAAGACTTGTATCAGCTTTTTTTTGAAATAGAAGTTGTTTTAAAAGTCTGAAAACTGTGTCCATTGTCAAGAAGCTTTAATTTCTCTGTGTTTAGAAGAGAGGAGTTTACTCTCTCCATTTGAAATTTTCAATATTCCAACATGGTATCCGAGCTAGTTTAGGCTCTTTGAAGTTCTCAAAGAAGCTGAAGAAGAAGAAGACTTGTTGCAGCGTTATCTCCAGCATTTTGAAAGCTCAACAGAAGTCAAAGTTCAGGTATTTCTCAAAGATAACAGAGCTGTTGTTTATTGTTTAAAAGAGTTTGTTCTTTCAGAGAAGGAAAGACAGTTTGTATAAGTTCAGTGTTCAGTTTAAGTGTAATGGATGGACCAAGTACTGGAATGAACATTGGAAATGTTCAGCTTCCATAGTTTAATGGAAAGAACTATGATTATTGGGCCATTACCATGAGAGCCCTATTTGTTTCACAAGACTTATGGGAGTTTGTAGAAGATGGTTTTGTTGAACGAGCTGATGAGCAGGCTTTTAATGCCTTAACTCAAGCAGAGAAGGACTTACTGAAGAGCAATAGGAAGAAAGATGCTAAAGCTCTCTTCCTTTTGTATCAGGTAGTAAATGAGAGTGTGTTTCCAAGGATAGCAGCAGCCCAGAAATCCAAGGAGGCATGGGAAACTATGAAAGTAGCCTATCAAGGTATGGAGAAAGTTAAGACAGCAAAACTTCAGTTGCTGAGAAGAGATTTTGAAACTCTTTGCATGAAAGAGTCAGATAATGTAGACACATTTTTTACACATGTGGTTGTGATTGTAAATCAGATAAGATCCCATGGAGAAAATCTTGAAGAGAGAAGGATAGTGGAAAAACTTTTGAGATGTTTACCCTCAAAGTTTGATGTTATTGTAACCACCATAGAAGAGACCAAAGATCTCTCACAGTTCACAGTGGATGAACTTCATGCCTCGCTGATAACTCATGAACAAAGATTGAGCAGAGATGAACACTCATCTCTTGAGCACACCTTCAAGACCCAGATGCCTTCAGGAAGAGGAAGAGGTCAAGGAAAAGGAAGAGGAAGAGGCAGAAGTCAGAACAGAGGTGGAAGGAACAACCCTTCACATTCACATGGAAGGAGCGACAGTCAAAATCAGAGCCACGGCCAAGGCAACAGCCAGCAAGGTGGACATCAACACCAACATGCTCATGGACAAAGGTATGACAAATCCAATGTCCAGTGTCATTATTGCAAAAAATATGGGCACTATGCCAATGAATGTAGAAAGAAGCAAAATGACATGAAAAATAAGCAAAATGCTAATGTATCAAAAGAAGAAAAAAACCCAAGTAATGTGCTGTTAGCTTGTAATGTAGCACAAAATAAAGATGATGATGTTTGGTTCTTAGATTCTGGATGTAGTAATCATATGACTGGCAACAAAACAATGTTTGCCAATCTAGATGAAGAAGTGATGTTTGAAGTGACCACAGGGACTGATACTAAGATCTCTGTCAAAGGGAAAGGCAGAGTTAGCATTCGAGCCAGAAATGGGGAGCAGAAATTTGTCCCTGATGTGTATTATGTTCCAGGTTTGAAGTGTAATCTTTTGAGCGTTGGGCAGCTCATAAACAAAGGTTACAATGTAATATTCAAAGATGATGTGTGCACAATTAAAGATATACCTCCAAGCAAGAAAATCATTGCTGAAATACAAATGACCAGCAATAGAATGTTTCCTCTCAAGCTCAACACTGACTTGAAGGGAAAAGGAAAGAGTATAGCAGCTGTAACACAAGAAGCCTTTCAGAAGGAAGAGAAAGATGAAAATTGGTTATGGCACCTGAGATTTGGACATCTCAATTTTGGAGGATTAAATTTTCTGCATAGAAAAGGAATGGTAAGAGGTTTGCCATTGATTGAGAAGCCTGACAGCCTATGTGAAGGCTGCATCTTGGGAAAGCAACACAGAGAAAATTTTCCTTCAGGGAAAAGCATAAGGGTGAAAGCACCTTTGGAGATAATCCACTCAGATTTATGTGGGCCGATGCAAACAACATCAGTTTCAGGCAGCAACTACATGCTGACCTTCATAGATGATTTCACAAGAAAAGTGTGGGTTTATTTTCTGAAATATAAGAGTGAAGTTTTTCAGAAATTTTTCCATTTTAAAGCTCTTGTAGAAAAACAGAGCGGACTTCACATCAAAGTCCTCAGAACCGACAGAGGAGGAGAATACATATCAAAGGAGTTTTTGCGTTTTTGCAGAGAGAACGACATACACAAGAAATTTACCACCAGGTACACGCCGCAACAGAATGGAGTCGTTGAAAGGAAGAATCTAACCATAATGGAGATGGTGAGAAGCATGCTAAAGGAAAAACACTTGCTGAATGAATATTGGGCAGAAGCAGAAAACTGTGATGTGTATATTTTGAATAGATGCCCCAAAAAAGCGGTGATGAAGAAAGTTCCAGAAGAAGCGTGGAGTGGCAGAAAACAAGGAGTCACCCACATGAGAGTTTTTGGATGTGTTGGATATGCACACATTCCAGAAAAATTGAGAAGGAAGTTGGATAGTAAGGGGGAGAAGTGCATTTTCCTTGGATACTGTGAAGATTCCAAAGGATACATTCTCTATAACCCATCCACAAAGAATTTTGTGATAAGCAGAGATGTGCAATTTATTGAAGAGGAAGCATGGGATGGAAGTATTGATAAAACAATCAATGTTAAAAACTGTTTGTCTCATGATGAAGATGAAGGAGATGTGGTTGAAATTAACAACCCATCCGTAGCACAACCTTCACCAGCACAAGGACAGCTAGGGATGCCTCAAGCGGCAGCAAGAACACCCTTGAGAAGAAGCGGCAGTGGTTCACCGAGTACACCACATGGAGCAGAATTCAGTGCTTCTTCAAGCACATCTACACCAAGTAAAAGCGGAACAAGATTCAGAAGCATCAGAGAAATCTATGAGCAAGGAGTAGCAGATGAAGGTATGAATTCCTTATTTGCTTTGTATTGTGAGGTTGATGATCCTATTCATTTTGAAGATGCTATTAAAGATAGAAAATGGATAGAAGCTATGGACGATGAAATTAAAGCCATAGAGAAGAAAAAAACATGGGAGTTAGTTGATCTCCCAGAAGGTAAAGATGTTATTGGTGTTAAATGGGTCTATAAGACCAAAAGAAATGCTGAAGGAAAGATAGAAAGACACAAGGCCAGACTTGTTGTCAAGGGTTATAAGCAGAAGCATGGCATTGATTATGAAGAAACTTTTGCACCAGTTGCAAGAATGGAGACAGTAAGAGCAGTGTTGTCCATAGCAACACAAAACAAATGGAAAGTATACCAAATTGATGTAAAATCCGCATTTTTAAATGGAGTTTTAATGGAAGAGGTATATGTGGAACAACCTCTTGGATATGAGAAGAAAGGCCAAGAGCATAAGGTCTGCAAATTGAAGAAAGCTCTTTATGGGCTGAAGCAAGCACCAAGAGCATGGTACAACAGAATAGACTCCTATCTATTGGATAATGGATTTGAAAAATGTGAGGGAGAACCCACCCTCTACATCAAATAAAATTATGGTAAGCTGTTGATTGTTGTTTTATATGTTGATGATTTAATTTTTACAGGTAATGATGATTACCTTGTTGAAAATTTTAAAACAGTGATGAAAAATGAATTTGAAATGATTGACATGGGTTTATTAAGATACTTCTTGGGAATAGAAGTGGAGCAAGGTGAGAAAGGGATTTTAATATCTCAAGCAAAGTATGTGAATCAAGTTTTAGAAATATTTAATATGCAGAAGTGCAAAGCTGCAATTACTCCCACAGTAATGGGATTGAAGCTGAGTAAAGATGACAACAACAAAGATGTCGATCCAAGTTTGTATAAAAGCATAGTTGGCAGCCTCATGTATTTGACTGCAACTAGGCCAGATATTATGCATGCTGTTAGTTTAATTTCCAGATTTATGGAGAAGCCAAAAGAAGCACATTGGCAAGCAGCAAAGAGAATTCTGAGGTATGTGAAAGGAACAAAAAGATTTGGTATTTTGTATATAGCTTCAGAAAATTCAGAATTAGTTGGATACACTGACAATGATTGGGCTGGAAGTGTATATGATCGGAAGAGCACTTCCGGTTATGTTTTTCATATGGGTTCAGGAGCCATTTCATGGGCTTCTAAGAAACAACCGATTGTAGCATTATCTACAACAGAGGCAAAAAATGTGGCAGCTACAGCAGCAACGTGTCAAGCAATTTGGATGAGAAGAATGTTGAGAAGTTTGTGCCAAGAACAGATAAAGGGCACTGTGATTTATTGTGACAATAGCTCAGCTATTGCATTGTCAAAGAATTCTGTGTTTCATAAGAGAACAAAGCACATAGACACAAAATTTCATTATATCAGAGAATTGGTGAATAATGGAGAAATTGTTTTACAACATTGTAAAAAATAGGAGCAATATGCAGATATTTTAACTAAACCATTGGGACAAAAGACCTTTGAATTTCTAAGAAAATTCTTGGGTATGATGGATAACCCAGCAGCTGACTTTAAGGGGGAGTGTTGAAATATTAAAGTCACCTGCCGTGCCTTTGGGCAGGAAAAAAACGAGTACACAGAGGCAACAGTAAATATTTGAGTGCACGGTACTCTGTATTTAAGAAGACTGATGGAGAACCGTAAGGATAAGAATTAAGTTTGTGATGGGCCACAGCCACAGGTAGCAGATGAAATTAATTTTTGATATGGGGGAAGTCATTCTTTGCAGAGGAATGAAGATCCTCGTAGATATGTTCTACGGAGGGGCAGAGTAATTAAAAACAGTCATTTCGGGTGTTTAAAGCCTTCAAAAACCAAAGTGAATAAAACAGTCAAAGTTTTAATTAAGTGTCTTGTTGATGAGGAGTTCTGCGATGGAATCACAATCGCAAATCGCGACATATAAATGATGCAAGGACCGAATGTCTTGTTGATGTGGCAGAGTTCTGCAGAGGAATGGTTGTACACAATACAACCGAAACATATATTACAATCGCCCCCCACAGCAGCGAAGGCCCGTGGTTCCACTTGACCACGTGGCAGAAACTCAATGGAATCGCAAGTCCAAATCGCAAGGTTCAATCGGCGGTCCTTTTTTTTGTGCTCTGATCAAAGGCCTGACCTGATCATACAATATACCGCAGTTGAATGGGCAATCACATCTGTTTGTCCAATCGCAATCGGAATCTCTTAAGTGTTGGGCCCGATTGCACCTTTAAAAATTGGCAGACCCGATGGCATTATACGATGGAGTTAATAATTCCATCGCGTCTGGGATCTGAATCGCAATCGGAATTTCCTGTGTGATCGCACACCTTAGTAATATGCCCCGATTGAAGTTTCGGACCCGATCACTTTATGTGCCATGTTTTATATCGGGTCATCGTGTCCGTTGTGTAATCGCAATCGGAAATCTCCGGTTGATCACACCCTTTTGTAATATGCTGTGATTGGAGTGGTGGACCCGATCCACAATATAGGCTAGAGTTTATATGCGCCATCGCATCCGGGTCCTCAATCGCAATCGCAAGTTTTTTTGTGACACCTCTGATCCACCGACTGCGATGTGGTCCCCACTCGCACGTCGTGCATTTGATTTTGTTTTAAAAGAAAGGTTCTGTAAAGGTTTTATGTAATGTTTTTTTTTATGCGGCATATAAAAGCCAAAAAGGTCTGCGAGCCTGTGTAATGAAATTTTCTTTTTTTTAGTTTTCGCATAGCAGCACGGAAGAGAAGAGAAGAACAAAAATACACAGCAGTGTTGTTGTTCTTGAGAGACAGAGAGTCATTTTGTGCACTGCGTCTATAGCAGTCACCATTGTTGTTATCCCTCTGAGAAGAGGAAGACTTGTATCATTTTTTTTTTGAAATAGAAGTTGTTTTAAAAGTCTTAAAACTCTGTCCATTGTCAAGAAATTTTAATTTCTCTGTGTTTAGAAGAGAGGAGTTTACTCTCTCCATTTGAAATTCTCAATATTCCAACAACTGTAAGTCTGCGACTTGTATATTCTTTGAAAAATCCCACAATTTCATTAATCGTGGTCTTAGGTCTTATAACTATTTATAGGATATTATTTTACTTCTGTTCTAGGACTTCTTTCAAGTTATAAAATCATTGCATTTGAAAAGAAAAAAAATGTCTGTTTGCATTAAAATCAATTTAAAGGGCTAAAAATTTAATTTCCTTTCATATGTGCACTTGTTTGTACATTTTTTTTTTGTTTTCCTGTGTGGCATTTAAGATCACCATAGAGGTTGGGAACATTTCATGCCTATTGAATATTTGGTTCAGAGATCCCAAGTCCATGGTTTCCATGTTGATTCTGCTGCATTGAGCTATTCACATGCTATTCGTTCGTCTTACTTGTATATGTACTACCTGTCTTGTAGTTAAAAAATATGTCAAAAAGAAAAAAACTGGAATAGGCACTCGTATATTCAGGAAGTATAGGCTTCTATGAAAATCCATATGGTTAAACAGAGGATAATATTTATTAGGGTGTTAGACCAGGTCATAGTTTTTAAGAGGCTCAATGCATAGAACTATTGTTTTTGAGCATTTGAATTGTGATGTACAATAACCAATATCTTCAATAGCATTTACTAAGGATTTCCTTCCCGTTTTACACTGTTGCGGAGTTTATTTGAGCCTGACAAGGAATTATGGATCAGTAATAAAAACAAGTTAATTGTACATTGTTAAGGATTTGAACATGAAGGTAGATACTCATAAACATGAAGGTATATAGTGATAAATTATAATTTATTGATAATAAAAAATATTGAAGCAAAATAATCTTTTACATAAGAGAACTAATGATGGCATCAGTATATAGGAAAATTCCTTCTTGCTAAAGTAGCAGCAAAAGTTTTCCCAATAATTTTGTAATACTCTCTTCCACTAAATTAAACACAACATCGATAACCCAATAGCAATATAATATTAAATGGAAAGTGGATTGAAGCTTCTTCAGTCTGATTAATCAAATTGTCCAACACGAATCCATCCTGCTCTTATACTCTTTCATAAACTTGTATATAAAAATATGCATATCTAAAATATACTATCAAGCAAAAAAATTGTACAGATTAAATTCTGGCCCGGGAAACCACACCATGGTTAGTCAGATCTAGTGTTCTTCCATCACTACTCCATGCATCTACCTTGAATTGATCTTCAGTTACTCCGACAAGGACAAAAATACATGCATGAAGTTACATTCAAGACTCATGGAATTTATGTTCTATAATGCATTGTCATGCCTACAACATCAACAAATAAAATTCATTGCTGTTCTATAATGCATTTTCATGCCTATAACGTCAACGAATGCAATTCAAATCCACAGTTACAGATTGTTGCAAAATAATGTAATCTCAAAACAGGGTATGAAATTTTTTTCATTCTTTGTCATAACTTACCTACCATGCAAAATTTCCATATTCATAAGCTATTCATGTTCTATAAGCTATTCATGTTCTATAAGTGTAATGTACAATCTTTTATACCCAATTGAAAAAATTCAGGGTATAACCCCATTCAAATTTGAACTTCTTTTCTATTATGTTCCTCTCACTATGTTGGAAATTAATCTCAATCACCACAATAAATGAACTCGCAACGATCATACCTCAATTAATGTTTTGCAGGTTGCGGATTGCGTGTGCAGAGAAGGACAAGTTGTGAGCAAAGGACAATTACCCATTCCACAACAGATTAAATAAATCAAAATCAAATAGAAGTTAATACATGGTTATTAAATGAGCATGGGAAAATATTTAATCCGCAAGTTATGTTTAGTTCACGCAAGTTCTAGTTCTGTAATGTCGAGTAAATGATGTCCGCCCATGCTTTGTATTAATGGTGGAGCGAATTTTGGTGGGTGCATGAAAACAATTTTTACTGTGTGTTACTCCACAACTCTGGTGAATGTAAATCCAAGTAAGAAGTCTTGTTTTACTTGTGAAGGAGTGCCAGCCTCCATATCTTAATATATTTCATGAGTTGAAGTTTTAATATAAAGTTTGGTTAGTTGTGATATATTTCTGGAATTTTCACGTATGTGTTTTACTGCAACACTCTGTTTTACTCTGTTTCACCGTGAGTAAAATTAGTTGATTATATTTGCTCCTCTCTATAGTTGCGATTTTAATCTCCACCACTCTTTATTCAAAAGAGGATTCATATGATCTGCATTCCACAACTCTATGGTATGGATTAAGTGAATTCTGCAACTCTATGTACACTTCAGTAGAGGATTCATATGGTTTGATTTCCACAATTGTATGGTATGGATTAAGTGAATTCTGCAACTCTGTGTAAACTTCAGTAAATGTGCTATCTGGGTTAAAGTAATTTTCGCAACTTTGTGTGAACTCAGTGTGTTGAGGGAAAATAATTATTCTCCTATGTCTTTTAATATTTTCAAACATGGTATCGGAGCGGGGTTAAAAATCTCAGTAAACATAGTGTTTTTACTGAAGAGCTAGAAGGATTTCTAAATTTTTTTGGTGGAACGTATTCTCCAACAGTGAGAAAATTTTCACGCAGTAAGAAAAGTTTTACATAGTAAGAAAGTTGTTTACACATTGAAAATGGCAGCAATAAGAACAAGCTTGACTAATCCACAAATACCACAACTTAATGGCAAAAATTATGATTATTGGGCTATTACAATGAGAGCCCTATTTGCTTCACAAGATATATGGGAGTTGGTGGAACAAGGTTTCCAAGAACCAACAGATGCAGTGACATTGGCTGCTTTGATAGCAGTGGAAAGAGATGTGTTGAGAGATAACAAGAAGAAGGATAACAAAGCCCTCTTCTATATCTTTCAAGCAGTGCATGAGAGTATATTCCCAAGGATTGCAGCAGCAACAAGGTCTAAGGAGGCGTGGGATATTCTCAAGACAACCTATCAAGGCATGGAGAAAGTGAAGACAACAAAGCTACAAATGTTGAGGAGAGATTTTGAAACTATCTGTATGAAACATAGACTCATTGTTCACACATGTGATTGGGTTGGTTACCCAGATAAGGTATCATGGAGAGACACTTGAGGAAAGAAGAATAGTGGAGAAAATCTTGAGAATTCTACCCTCAAGATTTGATGCCATAGTAGTGGCAATAGAAGAGACAAATGATCTCTCAATATTTTCAGTGGATGAGATTTGTGCATCCTTGATGTCTCATGAACATAGACTGAACAGAATAGTGAACTCCTCATTGGAGCATGCATTCAAACCATAGATGTCTTTTGGTCAAGGTAGACTTTGAGGAAGATCAAACTACCGAGGAAGAGGAAGAAGCCCACACAGAGGTGGAAGAAGCAGCCCTGCAAGCATAAGTGGAAGGGGCAGAAATCAGAATCAAAGTGAAGGCTCAAGCCAACACCAAGCACAAGGAAAAAGGTATGAAAAATCCCAAGTGCAATGTCATTATTGTAAAAAGTATGGACATTATGATAATGAATATAGAAAGAAAAAAAATGACACGAATAATAGGCAAAATGAAAATTTTGCAAAAGAAGAAAAGAACCAGAGTAATGTGCTTCTAACATGTAATGTAGCACAAAAAAAACAAGATGATGTATGGTTTTTAGACTCAAGTTTTAGTAACCACATGACTGGAAACATAGCAATGTTTTCCAATCTTGATGAGAATGTGAATTCTGAAGCGAAAACATGGACTGATAGCAAAGTCTTTGTCATGGGAAATGGAAGAGTGTCAATATTGACAAGGAAGGGAGAAAATAAATTTGTGCCAGATGTTTGATATGTACCTGGCCTGAAATGTAACCTTCTAAGAATTGGACAACTCGTGAATAAGGGCTACAATTTGTTTTTTAAGAATGATGTGTGTACTATCATGGATATACCTCCAAGTAAAAGAGTCATTGTTGAAGTGCATATGAGAAAGATAAGGATGTTTCCTCTCAAGCTCAGAATAGACTTGAAGGAAGGAGGTGTGGTAGCAACAGTCACACAAGAGGTCTTTTAAGAAGAATTGAAATACGAAAATTGGTTATGGCATTTGAGATTTGGACATCTCAATTTTGGAGGGTTGAACCTCTTGCATAGAAAATGCATGGTAAAGGGATTACCACTCATAGAAAAAATGGACAGCCTATGTGAAGGATGCATATTGGGAAAACAACATAGAGAAGCATTCCTAGCAGGGAAGAGTATAAGGGAAAAAGAACCCTTAGAGATTGTCCACTCAGATTTGCGTGGACCAATGAAAACGCCATCTTTAGCTGGCAGCCATTATGTTTTTGCATTCATAGATGACTACACAAGGAATACATGGGTCTATTTTCTAAAACAGAAAAGTGAAGTGTTTGAATAGTTCTGTAACTACAAATCTCTTATTGAGAAGTAGAGTGGGCAGTACATCAAAGTGTTAAGAACTGACAAAGGTGGAGAATATATCTCCAAAGATTTCCTACGTTTCTATAGGGAGAATGGCATACACAAGAAGTTTACCACAAGGTACACAACACAACAAAATGGTGTTGCAGAAAGGAAGAATAGGATCATCATGGACATGGTCAGAAGTATGTTGAAGGCAAAGCATTTGCCAAATAAGTATTGGGCTGAAGCTGTCAATTGTGCAGCGTATATTTTAAATATATGCCCAACCAAAGTTGTTATGAGCAGAGTTCTAGAAGAAGCATGGAGTGGAACAAAGTAGTTTGTCACTCACACAAAAGTATTTGGATGTGGCATATGCACACGTCTCGGATCAACTAAGGAAGAAATTGGACAATAAGGGGGATAAGTGTATCTTTTTTGGATACAGTGATGAGTCCAAGGCATATAAACTCTATAATCCATCCACCAAGAAATTTATAATCAGTAGATATGTGAAGTTTATTGAAGAAGAAGCTTGGGATGGAAGCTTAGAGAAAATAGTGAATGTGAAGACATGTGTGTCTCAAGAAGAGCAAGAGGAATGCACAACAACAAATAATTCATCCACGGTGGTTCCTACTCCACCTACACAAGCACAACAGAGCACACCACAAGCTGGAAACAAAACAACCTTGAAAAATCAAGGAAGTACTTCCAGAAGCACACCACAGGGATCAAAAAATCCCTCGAGTTCAAGTGGAACTCCAAGCACACCAAGAAGACCAAAAATCAGAAATATAAGTGAAATATATCAGTAAGATGAAGCTGATAACAACGCTGGTCTAAATTATTTATTTTCATTATTTTGTCATGTAGATGACCCAATCCATTTTGAAGATGCAATCAAGGAAGAGAAATGGTTTGCAGAAATGAATGAATAGATAAGTGCAATAGAAAATAATGACACATGGGGGTTAGTGGACCTTCCGAAAGGTAAAGAAGTCATTGGAGTGAAGTGGGTCTATAAGACTAAGAGAAATGCTGAAGGAAAAATTGAAAGGCACAAAGCAAGACTTGTTGTGAAAGGTTACAAGTAGTAGCATGGAAGAGACTCTGAGGAAAAATTTGTGCCAGTTGCGAGGATGGAGACAGTGCGTACAATGTTGTCAAGTGTAGCACAACAGAAATGGAAAGTCTATCAGATGGACGTAAAGTCAGCGTTCTTGAATGGAGTGTTGAAAGAGGAGGTGTATGTTGCGCAACCTCTTGGCTATGGAATATAAGGCCAAGAACACAAGGTGTAGGTTGTGGCAATCTCTCTATGGGCTAAAGTAAGCACCGCGTGCATGGTATAGCAGGATAGATGCATACTTGATGGATAATGGGTTCGACAAATGTGATAGTGAACCTATACTCTACATCAAAGAAAATGACAGTAAGATTATTATTGTCACTTTGAATGTAGATGATTTGATTTTTACAGGCACTGATGATTTTTGTATCGTTGATTTCAAAGTAGTCATGAAAAGTGAGTTTGTAATCACTGACTTGGAGTTGTTGAGATGTTTCTTGCGTATAGAATTAAAGCAAACAGAACATGGAATTTTTATTTCTCAAGCAAGGTATGTAGCAGAAATTTTGGAGAGGTTTAATATGCAGAACAATAAGACATCACCAACTCCAACTGTCATGGAGTTGAAGTTGAGCAAGTAATATTGCAGTAGCAATGTCAATCCGACATTATACAAGAGCATGGTGGGCAGCCTAATGTATTTTACCGCAACTAGGCCTGATATAATGTATGTAGTGAGTTTGGTGTCGAGGTTCATGGAGACACCCAAGGCGACACATTGGCAAGCAACGAAAATAATTTTAAAGTATGTCAATGGGACAAAGGAGTATGGTGTTTTGTACTCCACAACTGATGATTTTAGGCTAGATGGTTACACTAACAGTGATTGGGTAGGAAGTGTTGATGACAGAAAGAGCGCGTCAGGATATGTTTTTCATTTGGGCTTGGGAGTCATTTCATGGGCTTCCAAAAAGAAGCCGATAATGTCGTTTTCAACAGCAGAAGTTGAGTATGTCGCCACAATAGCAGCAACGTGTCAAGTAGTTTGGATGAGAAGCATGTTGCGGGATTTATGTCATGAAAAAGATGGAGAAGCCACTATTTTATGTGATAAAAGTTCAACAATCACACTATCAAAGAATTTTGTCTTTCACAAAAGGACAAAGCATAGACCAAATATCATTTCATAATTGGTTAACATCAGTGAGATTTTTTTGCAGCATTGCAGGTCAGTAGAACAATTTGCAGACATTATAAAATCTCTTTCGGTAATAATCACATATAATGGAACGTTGTCGACGCGTTTCGAACCAACCAATGTGGTTCATCATCAGGGCTAGGTGAGAGATCAGATCAAATCAATAAGCTTAAATAGATGTAGAGATGTTTAAACTATCCGTTTTCTAAACGGCTAGTTTGATTTTTTAATAATTTAAAATGTTTTTTAATAAGTAACGGCTAGTTCCCTCCTACTATTAAACCAATTAATAAATTTATTCATTTGGTTAATAAATTGGTAAACTTATTAGTTATAATTATTTAGTAAACTTATTAGTTATAATTTTTTTATTTTTTTATTTTATTTTTTTTAATTTTAATTTTAATTTTAATTTTAATTAATTAATTTATTTATTTATTTTAAATTAAAGTGAGAGGTTAAAAAAAATAAAAATAAATAAAAATAAATAAATAAATAAATATATAAATAAATAAAAATAAAAATAAAAATAAAAATAAAATATAAATATAAAAATAAATATAGCAAAATAAAAATACAATAATAATAGAATAAAATAAAAATAAAAAGAGAAAAATAAATAAAAATAATAAATAAAATATTATTTATTTTATTTTATTTTTTATTATTAATCTATTTTTTATTTTTTTAAAGTTTGAAAGTTTGATATTTTATTTATTATTTTTATTTATTTTTCTCTTTTTTATTTTTATTTTATTCTATTATTATTGTATTTTTATTTTGCTATATTTATTTTTATATTTATATTTTATTTTTATTTTTATTTATTTTTATATTTATTTATTTATTTATTTATTTTTATTTTTATTTTTTTAACCTTTCAGTTTAATTTATAAAAATAATAAAAATAATAAAAATAAAATAAAAAATAAAAAAATAAAAATAAAAATAAAATAAAATAAAATAAAATAAAAAAATAAAAAAATTATAACTAATAAGTTTACTAATTTATTAACCAAATGAATAAATTTATTAATTGGTTTAATAGTAGGAGGGAACTAGCAGTTACTTATTAAAAAACATTTTAAATTATTAAAAAGTCAAACTAGCCATTTAGAAAACAGATAGTTTAAACATCTCTACATCTATTTAAGCTTATGGATTTGATCTGATCTCTCACCTAGTCCTCATGATGAACCACACTGGTTGGTTCGAAACGCGTCGACAACGTTCCATTATATGTGATTATTACCGAAAGAGATTTTATAATTTTATATGGATCACAGAAGCATAGATTCTAAAAATTTGCAGACATCTTCACAAAGCCATTGGCACGTGAAATTTTGTTTATCTAAGAGATTGTTTGGGAATGGTAAATGGCGGCAGTTGCGATTAAGGGGGAGTGTTGGAAATTAATCTCAACCACCGCAGTAAATGAACTGACAACAAACATACCTCAGTTAATGTTTTGCAAGTTGCAGATTGCATGTGCAGAGAAGGACAAGTTCTGAGCAAAGGACAATTACCCATTCCCCAACATTTTAAATAAATCAAAGTCAAATAGAAGTTAATACATGTCTTCTTTGATGCTTTGTATTAAATTTGGTTTGTCATGAATTAAATGTCTTAAATATATATGTGTTTATATTTTACATGTAAGGTAGGAGTGAGCAAGATAGATAGTGTTGTGTAATGTGGTGGATGTAAGTCTGGAAAGACAAATGGAGAAAATGGTGGAGCGAATTTTGGTGGGTGCGTGAAAACAATTTTTACTGCGTGTTACTCCACAACCCTGGTGAATGCAAATAAAAATAAGAAGTCTTGCTTTACTTGTGAAAGAGTTGCAACCTTCATATCTTAATGTAATTTATGAGTTGACGTTTTTATATAAAGTTTGGTTAGTTGGTGAATTTTCACTTATGTGTTTTACCGCAACACTTTGTTTTACTCTGTTTCATTGTGAGTAAAATTAGTTGATTATATTTACTCCTTTCTATAGTTGCGATTTTAATCTCCGCCACTCTGTATTGAAAAGAGGATTCATATCCGCAACTGTATGGTATGGATTACATGAATTCTGCAACTCTGTGTAAACTTCAATAAATGTGCTGTCTGGGTTAAAATAATTTCCACAACTCTGTGTAGACTTAGTGTGTTGAGGGAAAAGCATTATTACCCTGTGTCTTTTAATATTTTCAAACACACTATTCTATGGTAATTTCAGTAATTTTTGGCCTACATATAAATGAAAAATATTTTAAGATCAAATACTTGGAGACTCCGAGTTTTCAAAATAAAAAATAATACAAATAAAACCACTCTCAAATGTTAAAAGAACAGGGAACTTGGACGCTACGATTGATAATAGGAATGGAAATTTAACTTTACCCATTGCAGCAGTGGAAGAGATCCCACCCAGCACCAGAACACTTCTGGTGAGCAAGA
Source organism: Pinus albicaulis (assembly GCA_034641835.2). Lineage (NCBI taxonomy): Eukaryota > Viridiplantae > Streptophyta > Pinopsida > Pinales > Pinaceae > Pinus > Pinus albicaulis. Next base: position 1,401,951,021 of record CM076574.1, on the reverse strand, counting down.
GAGTCAACCCCATTTTCTTTTTCTTGTCTTTGAATTTTATGGATGTAATCGAGCATGCCCTTCTTGGCATAGTCCATTGCAAAGGTTTCAATGACTAGTGCATCAAAATGGAATCCAACCAAAGTGATGAGCTTCCAGGAAAAGCCCAACTATTCTATCTGAGGAATGAAGTTCATCATCTGCTCATCTCTCATGTGAGTAGCAACCCAATTGAAATCAGGTGACAAATTGTAGGCCAACATCAGGTCTAGATGCTTTTATTTTACCCCTTCTGTAGACTCCTTGCATTCTACCATTTCAGGTCTTGATGTTTCCATCCAAATTAGGTCTGCGTGAGGGAAAAAAGCCCAATCCGCATCGATGGAACCTTGAAAATATGGAAAATTTTAAGGGCTAATATTCACAAGGGGGCTAATTTTCCATGTTTTTTTCAAAAAAAAAAAGATTTGTAAATTTCCATTTTTTTTCTAAAAATTATTGGCCCAAATTTTATACTATAAATTTGTTTTACCTTAAAAATCGCTAAAAATTTATATAGAGACTATATAAAATTATTAAATTTTATATAGAGACTATATAAAATTATTAAATTTTATATAGAGACTATATAAAATTATTATAAATTTGAATAATTTTACAAAAACATTTCCAAAGATTTTACAAATTGCATATTATGTACTGGTGATATTAGCTCTACTTTACAATAAATTTCCATCCTTCAAATTTTCCTAGCTTGGAACCTATAAAATCCTTCTCTGGTTTTACGAAGATCCCAATCCCAAAACACATCATAAATCCCAATTTCTCTGCCAGTTCCCGGGCTTCAAAGTAGGGGAGCTGATGAATCTTGTTAAACCAGAGATTGATCCTATTAGCTTTCTCTTTCTGTGGGATATCTAGGCTCCTAATAACATCCCCTACAACGTCAGAAAACAACCTCAAATTGGCTATACCCATCCATTTATCCTCTACATCTTGCAAATTTACTCCAGACTTGCCATTAGCCATGGTTTCTGCTAGCACAATAGCCAAAGGCCTTCCCTTAAGCTTGACGTTAGTGACCCCAAGAATAAAAGGATGGTCTCTCCCATCAACATTGGTCTGAATCAAATTTTCTGCTATTGCATCTGTTCTAGCTATGAGAACATTCTCTACCCCATGATATCAAATTGTAACTGGGCAACCACGAGCCTGGTTATATGCTCTGCAGTAGAAACCAAGACTTTTACAACCATGTGAAGACATCAAAATCCTTGTCATCTTGATCGTATTTGACAGAGGAAAAAAGATCCACATTGTTAACCTCAAATTCATCGAACTTCTGGTTCTCATCATATTCCTTCTCGTCATCTACTTCTTCCTCCTCTTCGGCACCTTCAACACTGCCCTTCCCTTGCCCTCTGCCTACTCTCACGCCCCCTATGATGGTGGTAGACAGGTCGCAGGCCTGATATCAGATAGCATGGTGAACCCCATGGCCTCTCGGCCCAGCTCCAACACATAGTTCGGTGGGGGGTTTGGTGTTGAGAAACTCCAGTCGAGGTCGGGAAACAACCGACATCTGTATCCTTCCTGCAACGAGGAGTGGCAACGGCGGCAATTCCAAGTAATTAATATGTTCATGCAATGAAGGGTGGCGATGGAAAGTAATCATTGTGTCAAGTTGCAGACCCTCTTAGCAGCATCAACACCTCCTTCCACTGACTATTTTCTATGCACATCGGAAAAACCCTCCAACGAAATGTGAACCTAGGTGACTTTTCAATGGAAGTTTTTCAACAACGGTAACTTTGCCGACACCCAACGTTGTCAAATACCTTGAAAAAGAAACCACATGTCATCTTTGGATAGACTTGAGGATGAAAAAATTTATACGTTCTGATTAGCTACAATGAATAGTGTTTGCACATCGAAAGCCATAAAAAGAACACTTTTCGACGTAATTATTTACAAAGTTGGAAAATATTTTTTATAAAATAAAATTTTATTATTATAAAATTTTATTGTATAAATAATTTTCTAAATATTATCGGTAAATTATATTTTTGAACAAATTTAAAAAAAAAAAATTAAAGATTGTGTGTGGATTAGATAATTAAAATTGGTATAAGATTGAACGAATATAAATTGTTATGACATTTTTATATTATAATTATTTATTTTTCTAATTTGTTTATATTTTTCACATATTATTTTAATTTTAATATGATTAGTTTTATATATTTTTATTTTAATGATTTTGAAAGAATAATGTTCTATTGATAAAACAAATTTATCTATTTATATCTAATTTATATATTCAATTTAAATCTCATTTTTATATATAAGTACTTTTATAGTTATAATAAAATTCATCGCTAAAATGCATTACTAAATTTTTATTACATCTTATAATAAAAATTATAATTTATTTATTATTATTTTTTATACATATTTTTGAAATATGTCGTTTATATCTTTATAACCCAAATTTTATGGGAACTAGTAGATCTGTATGGAAACTAAATAAAAAATTGATCAACCAAAAATATATAGATGATTCAAATTTTCAAGAAAAATATATATATTTGTCTATATTTATATGAATCGAAACTATTTATATACAGATACGAAAAAGTTCTTATTTATATAGCATGTAAAGGTGCACATAACCAAAATAGCACCAACTGCAATCCATCTCTAAACTAAAAATACATCAACAAACAAGCTCGATATGGCCTCTAACAACTGAAAATAAATAATTCTACAATAAATATCTACATATCATCAAAATCATTTCTTATATTAGGATCTTCATCATCAATATGACCCTTTAAGCATTAAAATATGATAGAAAAATCATAACATGTCAAGTTAAGATTTTGTTTGAGTGATGAGTATTTTTTTTGTAGGATCATGATAGAGAATTCAACAACTAATGCCACTAACATCAAGATACATAGAGGGATTGATGCTATTGATTAAATACTAGTTTCATACCCTCGTACATGAGAAAATCCAATGTAGCGTTGCACTCCCACCAATAGTGAAATCCTGGAAAATTGTTAAAGATAAAAACTGAATTGATTAGAAACTGTAGTTCACAGGTGAGTACTGCACCTGGAGACTGCACAAAAATGGAGAGTACACTCTACATTCATTAATCAAATGATACAACTATAAGTACATAACAAAGAAGTAGGAAGTCCCCAGATGCGGGTGATCAGATTGCATGAAAGGTGGCAGAGGATTTGGGCAGGCACGTGGGATTCTACCACCGCCACCCTTCCTCTCGTCCTCGTAAGCATTAATCGCATTAACGCTGAGCCACCCACTGCATTTATGTAGCACATTTGCCCATGCTTGCATATGCTCCTACGCGATATGGCTTCTTCCAGAAGCTTCAAGCCGGCATTGTTGCCCCTGTGCTCTTGCTGCTCCTCGGCAGTCTCAGAGCCCAGCTCCAGGACCATCACTGGATGCAGATGTTCTATCTCTTGTTGCTTAGACCTCATTCTAGGTTTACATGTTTCGCAGAGCTCTCATTTCTCTCAGGGATTTTGTTTTCACTCTGTCTCTCTCCCAGTTCTGTTCGCCACTTCTCAGCCCTTTGTGCTCAGCTCTGGTCCACCCGTCCATTCCCCACCTTTCGCTTCTTGCTTTTTATCGTTCAGTCCTTATCAATTGGTTGCTATGCCTCGTTTGTGCCTGAGGATGCGGTGTCGATGCAGCTCGAGCCGTGGATGTCCTCCCTGCCACCCTCCCTCCACCTCTCCGAGCTCCTCGTCTCCTCCCTTAGACTCCCAGTGGGGTCGTTACCCTGAGACTAGAAGTGGTCGTGGCTTTCATGTTGGTCACGGGATTTCTCAACCTGCAAGAGGTATCTCCAGTCTCATCCCTGGTCAGCAGCATACTGCCCAATTCCGTTTCCCCTGTTTACTCAACATGCCGACTGTTACAGCCACCATTACTATTGAGTTTCAAGAGGAGCCCCCTGAATTGAAAGCCGAGCTTCCGTGTTCTCATCTAGAGCATTTGGTGGCTGATAGGCCCTGCTCTCCCTCTAGAGGTGGTTAGAAAAGGAAAGAGGTCGAGGGCAGCTCCTCGCAAGATCTCAAAACTGCAGCTGGTTCGGGTGACACCAAGCGATCTTGTTTTGATGCTACTGATAATATGTCAGGCAAGGACGACACCAAGCGAGGCTGTACCAGTGCTAAAGTTGAATTGCAGGTTGAGGATGACCCTTACGCCTTTGCTTGTCGAGTGGTCGAATCTCCCCCCTCCTCTCAAGGTACTTGAATGGCCAATCTCCATTTTTTCTTGTTTTTGGATGGTCGACAGTCCAGGTTAGACACTGGTTTTTGCTCACTGCCCCCGCTTCGCTATCTACAAACCTACAACTTGTCTAATTTCTGGTTTCCCCTTTGCGAGCGATAGTTTTTGTTGTCTGGGAACGATTATGTTTGGATTACCTGTTCTAGTTATTGTGGGTTGATAAATTACTGGAGTTTCATTGCCGGTTTCCCCTATGAGAGCGACACTCTCTTGTTGAATTGTTGTCTCTGTGTGTTGTTACTGTGGGCTGATAAACTGTTAGAGCTTCATGGCTGTTTTAGAATGCCCATATCTAGGGCTAGAACTTCTGAGGCCCTGGCCTCTATGTAATTTTTTGTATACTAATAGATTAAGCTTATTCAGAAAAAAAAAAAAAAAACAAAGAAGTAGGAAGTTGTAGACAAACTCCTATATCCTAGGAACTAATCCTAACTTAAGGAGCTACGTTACAACAATGTAACCATTTCTCCATTAATATTCAAATAATATTAATTATTTCCAACTCTCCCCCTTAATGGAGAAAGGATTACTCTGAATTCTTAACATCCCTCTAAAAAATTCAAACTTTATTCTCCCAAGAGGCTTAGTAAAAATGTCTGCCATGTTGTCACAAGATTTACAATATTCAACAAATATTTCCTCTGATTGAAGTTTTTCTCGAACAAAATGGAACTGAGTATTGATGTTTTTGGTGTTTTTGTGAAATACTAGATTGTATGCTAGCTTGATGGTACTCTGGTTGTCACTTTTAATGGTAGTTGCTTCTTTCTGTTCTTCCCTTGCATCATTGAGGAGTCTTCTCAACCAGATAGATTCACATGTGGCTGCACATAATGCTTGGTACTCAGCTTCAACTGAAGATAAAGCTACAATACTTTGCTTTTTGCTGCTCCATGCTATGACCTCGGATCCAATACTGAATGGATAACCTGTGATAGATCTGCGATCATCTAGGTTGGTTGCCCAATCGGAATCTAAAAAACCTGCTAGAGTAACATCAGATGTGTTTGTGTATAAAATACCATAATCACTAGTACCATAAAGGTACCTCAACACACTCTTTGCTGCAACCAAATGACTTTTGAGAGGTTTAGACATGAACTAGCTCAACACACTAATAGAGTATGCCAAGTCTGGTCTAGTTGTAGTAAGATATATCAGACTCCCAACTAGTTGTCTATACATAGTGGCATCCACCTCCTTAGTGCCATCGTCACTGCACAAATTTAGATTTTTTTGTAATGGTGTTGCTGCTAACTTACACTGCTCCATCCTGAATCTTTCTAACAGACTTCTGGCATACTTCCCTTTAGTAAGAAAAGTCTGTCCAGAGTCTCTCCATACTTCCAAACCTAAGAAATAATGGAGATTTCCAAGATCTTTCATTTCAAATACTTGTGACATCGACCGTTTGATTTCTTTGATCAGAGTATCTGCATTACCTGTTATAATCATATCGTCCACATACAAAGAAATCAAAATGATTTTCCTTTGTTTATTATACTTGGTATACAGATTTGGATCATTCATGCTCCTATGAAAACCATGCTGTAAGAAGAATTAATAGATCTTCTCATACCAGTACGACCTGGGTGCTTGTTTTAAACCATATAATGCCTTGTTCAATCTACAAACTAGATGTTCCTGCCCCTTTTTAACAAACCCTTTAGGCTGAACTAAATAAATCTCTTCTTTCAATTCACCATTCAGAAATGAAAACTTAACATCTAACTCGTGTAGCTTCCACTTATATTTTGTTGCTAAAGAAATTAGCATTCTAATGGTATTTAATTTTGCTACAGGGGCAAAGGTTTTATCAAAATCTATTCCCTCTAGTTGTGAATAACCCTTTGATACCAGTCTAGCTTTAAACTTTTCTATACTCTCATATACATTCACTTTAGGTTTGTACAACCACTTACAACCTATGGGTGTTTTTCCTTCAGGAAGTTCAACTAGATCCCAAGTATGGTTTTTAGTAATTGATTCAATTTCTTCATTCATCGCAATCCTCCATTCATCAGATTTACTTGCTTCTTTATAGTTTGTGGGTTATACAATGTTTAAAATGCTTGTCATTAAAGCATAGTCTTTCAATCTGGCTGGTAATTGTGTCTTCCTACCTGATCTCCTTGGTAGGGGACTTACCTCAAATCTGTCTTCTTCAGACTTATACGTGCTTGCCTTATTGACTACATCACCTATTTCTTCTTCTTCATGCTCCCGCTCCTAATTATCCTCATTGTTTTCTTCCAACAATAATGGAATGTGCCATTCATTATTACTGTCATCCTTTCCTTCTTCAACCTGTTCATGAAATATCACATCTCGACTTGCAAATATTTTATGAGTCATGGGATTAAATAACTTGTATGCTTTAAACTCAGTGCCATATCCTACAAAGATACATTTCATGGATTTAGGATCTAACTTCTTTCTATCCACCTTGGGTATATGGGCAAAGAATTTTGACCCAAATACTCTCAAATGACTCATTACTGGTTTGAATCCATATAATGCTTCAAAGAGAGTTTTGAAGCCAAGACATTTAGTAGGACTCCTATTCTTTAAATAAATAATAGTGTTGATGGTTTCAACCCAGAAACCATTTGATAGACCCTTACCTTGAAGCATACTCCTTTCGCACTCCACAAGAGTTATGTTCTTTCATTCTGCCTCTCCATTTTCCTGTGGTGTATGAGGCACTGTAAACTATTGAACAATCCCATGATTTCTGCAAAAAATCATGAACTCACCCAACCTGTATTCTCCCCTTTGATCTGAGCGAAGAATTTTCATACATTTTCCTAACTGCTTTTCTACCAAAGCTTTAAATTCTTTAAAAAACTGAAAGGTCTGACTCTTTTTACTCAAAAAATATATCCAAGATAATCTAGTGCAATCATCAGTAAACAGAAGAAAATAATATGTACCACCTAGCGACCTGGTTTGCATAGGTCCACATATGTCTGTATGCACCAGCTCTAGAATATCTCTTCTCTTTCTATCAATATGCAAAGGAAATTCCTCTCTATGCATTTTTCCTAATGCACATCCATCACAATCCAACTGAACACTATGAAAAATAGGGAGTCCATCGACCATACCTTTTCTTTGAGGTAACATGAGGTCTTGTAAATTAAGGTGACCGAACCTTTGGTGCTAGAGGTTTTTGGCTGTCAATCTTGTTGCGACCATGGCTTTTTGTGGCATGATTTTGACATTTATTCTATACAGGATCCCCACATGCACTCTTGATGCAACTGTTTCCATATTGCTATCCTTTATGACATAGTGTGTCTTGAAGAATTCAACTAGCAAATCCTGATCTGTTATCATTGATAGAGAGATCAAGTTTTTCCTATTCCCGGGCACATACAGTACATTCTTAAGATGTCTAATGTCACCATTAGGAAATCTTGTTGAAATATCACTATACCCTTTTATCTCATATCCTCTTTCATCTCCTAGAAAATTTTTAGATCCACATGAAGTTTCTTCAAGAAATTCAAACCATTCTTTCTTACCTGTCATATGTGAGGATGCGCTAGAATCGACATACCATATGTCATCCTCATCTTCCTTAGAAGCTGAAAGTGCACAATCAACTACAAATAGTTGAGTTTCATGACTATAGTCTTCATCTTCATTAACAAAATATCCTTTGTGCCTACTCTGATTATTCCTTGCTTCGTCTGTCTGCCTCTTAAAATAATCCCTAATTTCATGGCCAACTTTCCCACAGTAAAAACATTTCTTGTTTGAAAATTTGTTTGTAGACATACCTCTAAATGGTCTCTTTTGAAATGTGCTACCTCCTCTCTATTGCTGCTGTGGCTGCTTCCTTCTAAACTGTTGCCTCTTCACCATCAGAGCAATATCATCACTCTGCGGTCTTAAGTTCTATTGGCACTCTTCTTCTTATAGCAAAATTCCTGTCAATTATTAAAATGCAGGGGATTTATCCCTCACTGTCAATCATGTGATGAACATCTGATATTCATCCTTCTTTCCATTCAATGTAATTGTGACTAGATTGGAATTGGACGCCTTTTCTCCAATGTCTCCCAATTTGTCCTTCAGATCTTTAACCCTTGCAATGAATCCAACAACATAATAATTTTCCTCCATCCTCACCACAAACAAATTGCCTTTGAGTGACAAGATGCGATTTGTATTTTTTGTCTGATATAAATTCTTAAGCATCGTCCAGATCTCAGTGGACGATTTTCCATCTCTAATGTGTGGGATAATATTATCCTTGATGGACATCCTTAGTTTGACTTTTTCTTTTTTCTCCCTTTTATCCCAGTCTTGTATAAGTGTGGTTTTTCCTATTACAATATTTTGTTTATGCTTCTCGCCTATGAAAATCGACCATGCATTTTCTCCATCAAGCAATGTCTGTAGATTGAATTTCCAATTGGTGAAATTGGACCCATAAAGTTTTCTAGACTCGTTGAGATATGTTTCTATGGTATTATTCATACTGGACTGATCTGATTCCATACCCTCCGATGATTCTAACCAGTTGAATAATTACAAGCTACACAAAAAAATCAATACATACCAGATCCTGATCACCAATCTGCCTCCAATCTGGCCCGATCTTGTGACTGTAACTCAGATCCTCCACTGATCTGATGATTACTGTGTCTACGACTTGAATTTACCACAAACACGAAAATCCCCTTTCCAAAACCGCCAAACAATGTATCTGCGACTCAGATCTACCACCTGTTGGTGTCCCGTGTTTTGATAGTTTGGAAAATCAAAAGACAAGGCAACATCAGAACCAATATTTAGAGTTACAGGATCTAGTCCTCCTGTTCTCAGAGAGGGATCTCTCAGATGTTTTTTTGCAAAGGTTTATCTTGTGTGCTTTGAGTATTGGTTTTAGACTAGTTATTAAGCGCAGGTGTTTGATTGTTTGTTTGGTTGAATTGATGCAACAGAACATGAAAGGTCTAGGAAAGATATATAGAATGGAGAAACATCTGGTTCATTGGGCAATGGAGTCAAGAAGAGTTCATAACATACTCATCAGTGGATATGGGATATCAGAGGGAAAATCTAACTTCGCCGCAGGATCCTTTGATTTTGGAATGAGATGGAAATCAATGATTTGGAAAGAGAAATTTGATTCTCAACGAAGGGAACTTGAAAACATAACTTGAACAATAAAGAAATATTTGATAGACAAGGCTAACCATAAATTGTGCAAACATTATTTAAGAAAATAATGACTTCAAGAAAACTTTCAAAATGAAATCTAAGATTCGGGGAACACCCTATTTCCTCAAAGATTTTATTTCAAATGACTTAGAAAACATAAAATATTCACTGATAATTGCAATCATAGAAGAGGGAACACCTAATACATCTATGATCACAACTATAAAAGACCTTTAAGACAAATTTTTAAGCAAGGACAAAGGGCATGATCAGAACAGACCTCCTTGGCTTACTATAAACAAAGATACTTCAAAGGGAGACTTCACTAACAGTTTTTAAGTGGTAGCAGAACATAAGGGAGAACCATAAATCATGCTGAAACCAACTATTCAAACTTATTAGAGAAATAAACAAGCATGAGGACTAAAGAGAAATATTTAAGCCTCTAAAATACCTCAGCAGAAGAAAACATAAAACAGTGAAGAACAGAAAGGTCTAAGGTGCTTCCAGGAGTCATTTCTTAGCCTAAAACATTCATCCTACTATGGTAAGAAATTTTGGAACATAATGACAATAGGGGAAAAACATTAAACAGTTTAGAATACTTCACCAACAGCCAATCTCATGGATCCAAAGATAGAGCCTTCTCAAGAACAAGCATGCAACAACATCATCAGGACTTCCAAGACTTCAATTTCTTCTTCAACTTCAACAGACTATGTATTATTTTAGAGAGTTTCAATATTACAACTAGTGATCAACCAACCCCTCTCTCATCTTCTGTAGTAGTATTTATAGAATGATGAGGAGGTAAGATCTGATAAAAATATTTCTAAAGATAATTACTACAGACTTAATGGCTTCTCGGCCTTTAGGGGGCTCAATGGAGAATCTTAGATAGGTTTCCTCTGTATTAAATGATTTAAATTAAGATTTAAGATCGGTGGGAGTTCTTACTGACTTTTGAGGCTCTATGTGGTGTAAAAGTAACTCTGCTGATATTTTGTCATTAATTTTGTTTGCAAAATTTACTCTCTGGTTGCACTTGAGACAAATATCTGATCCTGATCAATAACATCGGCCTCAGCCTCTAATATGAATGTTTTGAGGCACAAGTGGCACTGTGGTAGCTGGGAGGAATCGATTTTCCTCAGCTATTGCGGTGGAAGATTTTTTTCTGATGAACCTTAATGATTTTTCTTTTAACTGTGTCTTAATTGGGGATTAGGCTTTTGATAAACCATCTTGGATGTAATCCCCACAGATCTATCTTCAATCTCCTGTTCTGGTATATTTTTGTCTTCGACATTGATACTCTTTGATTTGTGCCTGATTTTTTGTGTTTGTTGGTGTGTAGGGCTATGCAGGGGTCGTGTGGCATCAATGCCTGATGAATTGTTGATGAAACATGGAGTTGAACCCTGCAAATGATTTCCTTTGATGGATCAAAGGTGGGAGGATCATCACCCTCAGCCTTTGAATTTTCTTCAGCATGGTAGAAAAACCATTTAATACCTTGAAAAATACAAAAACATTATGAAATCCTGCATATATAGGTTTACTGCTTTGGAAGGACATGTGGGGAGAGTGTGGCTGTTGGATGGCATCATCCAACGGTCGAGATTTTTTAGAAGGGGTTAAGGGAAACAGAGGAGGAATTAAATCGGAGCTGTTGATCACGCAGAGATCAACGGTTGAGAGTGGAGGTGAACAGTCAAAGCGAAAGAGTCATTGTATTTAGAAAAACGAAGAAAATGGGCTAAAAAACTTTGTTTCGGTGAAAAATGGTGAAAAATGGCGTTTGGGGATCGGGACGAATGTGGGCCATCGGATGAGATCAGCCCACATGATCAATGGTGGAGATCGGGTACCACTATACCTTAGAAACATGCCCCGGACTTCAAAAAACGGTTAATAAAATCATGTTGCACAAAGTCCCCGGGTCTACATTGGATGAATGTGCGAGGACCAACGAAGACCCGCCCCAATCCATTGATGCCGCGTGGATGCTGACTGGGTATTTGGGGCCACCAGCTTTGCGGGACTGCTGTCGTGGTTGTGGGGACTAGGACGAATGTTTTTTGGCCGTTGATCTGTAGATTAGATCGACAGTGGAGATGCTTTTAATACCGTGCTGTAACTTAGTTTATCTATCGGGCTTCTTCAGAGCGTGATCACCATCTGACGAGTGGCCTCAGTTCAGATGACACACATCGATAGTGCCCTCACTCCACATCCAATCTTTAACGTCCAAGGAAAATGGTATCGCCATACCACCCGAGGCCACGTGTCGGCCGACGGCGTTGATCGCTGTTGATTGGGAAAAAACTGCTTTCCTCTCAAAAGCGGTGCGATCAACCCGCCCGGTTTTGAATAGTCAATGACCGAAAATATTTAAAACCCACAAATTTAATATAACAAAGGTTTAAGCTTCGGGGGCAGAAAATATTTGCAATACGGTTTGGTGCCCGTCTGCGGTGCCGTGGGTTATATGGAAAGCAACATGACCGGGGGTTTTATGCACAGGGTTAATCAGCATCGGAGCTTTTACCATGGCGAAATATTTATGCGCTCAGCTCTATGCGATGCGATAGACGCTTAGATGGCTTAGCGCTTGGTTCCAGCACCAGGGCATATGGAGGGGAAGGGTTAAAGTCTTATCCCAAGGGGGCTTAAGTCTATAATATAGAAAATGTGTTTTCTAATGCAATTTTGATGTTTTTAGTGGACGTTGGGGGGTTTCGATAAGGCAAAGAAAGGGTCTTATACCTTGTCAAAGGGGTTTCAATGGAGGAAAAGGGGGAAAAGATGAAAGTGAAAGACTTCATGGGGGATGAAGGGGTTAAAATGAGGTTAGTTTAGAAAGAGGAAAGGAAAGGGAAAAGGAGTTTGCAACAGTATCTTTTCTTGGAAATCAGCAGGATTTCAGAGTGTAAATGGGCACAACAGTGAAGATTTGGACAGAGGCATGAGGCCTTCAAGAGTCTTCAAGAGCCAACACTTTTTGCAATAAAATTTGTTCCTTGAAGGCTCCAAAAATGATTTAGCCACCTTTTACTATAACAAATTTCATCGGTGGCTAACAGTGGCTCCACTTGGGGATGGTGCCTTCTAGAAGGCATCAAGAACTTCAGACTTGCTTTCTCTGGGAAGCTGACCTGTGCTTCATCCATTGGGCTACTCTTCCTTTGCTGGGATGATATTGCTTTGAAAACATATTAGCAGCCATAAAAACAATGGATCTTTCATCAACAAGCTCTCTACCTGCCCAATCCTACAGATCTAACATTTTTTCTTCTTTAGAGTGCACTTGGATTGGAAAACTCTTTTACAACATTTTATTTTTTTGAAAGCAGGAAATCTAATCTACTTCTACTCCTTATTTCTCCATGGACTCAGATTAAACAGTTGAGCCCATATGATTCTCTACCTAATCTAGTATTCGTTGGGATTGATCTATCCAACATATTTTATTCACGAATTTCTACAACAAAAATTTAAAAAGCATACAAGTCAGGTTTGAACAGTCTAACTTGTTGTTGTTCTATGGCATAAAAATAGTTGCACATAGACATTATTTTGCACAAAATTTAGAACCAAATGGAAGGCTTGAGATCTGAAATTTCAAAGCATTTCCTTCCCATTTTTACAGCTATGTTTTGACTCTTGTTTGAGCTATCTTGCCTTTATCAACTGGTTCAGATTTTGAGCTAATTGAAACCAGATTTACATCTTTCATGGCTCAGAATTTGAAACATATTTGAGTCATTCTCTCGCTTGGAAACTCATGTTCATATTTTCAGCATGTTTGAACCTTTAATTTCTATCCTAAACTATCTAATGATAAGTCAAGATTAAACAGTTTGGCAAATCAAATTCACTATGCTATCAGCAGAAAATTTAAAACTAATTAGTCAAGACTAAACAGTTTGAATAACTAGAAGTGTGTTCTTCACGAGTGGCATTTAAGCTTTCACACTTTCAGATTTTTGTTTCTCTTTTTGGTATGGGGTTGTACCTTTATCGTTTTTACAATCTGCCCTCTTTTCTCTCTTTTACTGTTTTTGTATTTTATTTTTTATAGCTTTGAATACAACGTTCAGACTATGATATTTATAATGAAAATAAAATGCTTTGAAACTCATGATTCCTGGCAGAAGTAATGCTTTAACATCCTGTCGTTGACAGGGCCTCCATACAGATCTTCCCCATTCAATTCTTTCAAGAAAAATGCATTGTGACCCCTCTCAGCATGGATAATATATGGCCCTTTCCACAAGTTCTCAAACTTGCCATGTTTTCCCTTCTCTTCTCTTCTTGAATCCCACTTAAGAACAACATTTCCAATTTGGAATTTGTCTACCTTAGTCCTCTTATCAAAAAGCTTCTTCATATTTTCTTGGATGTTATAGCATCATTTCTCACTCTGACATGATTCATGATTGCTACATGGCTTTATGGGCACCCATTCCTACAGACTTGGACAAATTCACTTAAAAACAGTGGAAAATCCTTCATACGCGACTATGCCCGTGTTTTTCCGCGTGTATACGCGAGTACAGCTAGACTTTTCCGCGTATGCCATTTTAATGATTAAAATATATATAAAAATCCCTAATTTCGCGCTGGGTTGATGGTTACTCAGGTAGTTCAACTACCCCAGCCCGTGGCCAACTGTTTCCAACTGCTGAAACTACTTGGAAGGACTATAAAAAGACCTCATATGTATGGCCTAAGGGAGGGAGAGAATTATTATTATTATACTCTGTTGGTTCCCTATCCAAGTCTGATTCCCCGTGCCTCCTGCACTTTCCCAGTTCATTTCAGGAAACCCTTGTTTCCTTGAGATACACATCCCTTTATATGTTATCTCGTATGCACTGATTTGGAAGGAGTCTTAGCGAGGCAAGGGCTGGACGGATCCGGACGACGGTCTGCGAAGGCCTTGGAAGGATCAGGTGATCTCTCCACTTACTTTTGTACGTACTATTTTTATAATACAGAAGTATCATGCTGTTCCCGAAGAAAACGTGTTAGTGTGTGCTTTAATGTGTGAAGAATATTATGCCATTTTAATGATTAAAAAATATATAAAAATCCCTAATTTCGCGCTGGGTTGATGGTTACTCAGGTAGTTCAACTACCCCAGCCCGTGGCCAACTGTTTCCAACTGCTGAAACTACTTGGAAGGACTATAAAAAGACCTCATATGTATGGCCTAAGAGAGAGAGAGAGAATTATTATTATTATACTCTGTTGGTTCCCTATCCAAGTCTGATTCCCCGTGCCTCCTGCACTTTCCCAGTTCATTTCAGGAAACCCTTGTTTCCTTGAGATACACATCCCTTTATATGTTATCTCGTATGCACTCGTTTGGAAGGAGTCTTAGCGAGGCAAGGGCTGGACGGATCCGGACGACGGTCTGCGAAGGCCTTGGAAGGATCAGGTGATCTCTCCACTTACTTTTGTACGTACTATTTTTATAATACGGAAGTATCATGCTGTTCCCGAAATAAACGTGTTAGTGTATGCTTTAATGTATGAAGAATATTTGTTATACAAGCATTCATGATGATTTATTTAATGTTTTATATGAATCTCACTAACATATAGAGTAGAAATATACCGTACAACTTGTCCTTTGTGCTGGTTTCTTCTTGTATTTCAGGTGAAAGAGGAAGGACGGTTGCAGGGAGTTTGAACTCCACGTGGATCTACTTCAAATGTAGGACCAACGGGTAAACCTCTCATTCTGCTCTATTTCGTTTTTATGAATGTGCATGATCGTGTGAGTCTCTGTTAAGTAGTACGCCCCTGCTCTGTGGAGGTTGAATCCCAACCAACCTCTAGGGTGTTAATTCCTCGAAACAGAACTGGCGACTCCGCTGGGGATCACATTTTTGTGATTCTCCTGTTGGGTTGTTTCAGCTGTTTGGTAGGTTGCCAACAGTTTTTTCTGTCTTTTACAGTCCAGTTTGCTTTCTTGCAGTCAGTCTGAAGTCTTGATATCTTTCCCAGGCTTGTACTTTTTATTTTTCATTATCTTTCTTTGTATACGCAGTTTTGTTTGCACACAGTCGCGTATACCCGCGAGTTTGTGTAGAAGGAACCGCGTATACGCGGGTTTCCCTCAACACAGACGCGTATACACGCCTGTTGCATAACTGCAAGGTCGCGTATACCTAGGCTGAGTTTGAAATTTTAAGATTCTGGTGTTTTTGGTCTTTTCTGGCTGTGGAGGCTTGTGTCTGCAGAGTCTCTATACTTACTGGAGTGTGACAGAAGTGGTTTCAAGTCTTGTTTCTCTTTCGTTTGTCCGAAAACTGATCTTTGTGGCAAAGTGTTCTTGTTGGTGCTAGCACTCCTGGATTGAGTTCCAAGATCGCTTTCGGAGCGTTCTTGGCTGTTCTGCTTTACCAGAACAGAGAGCTTCTGCTCACTGACTCGCTCCTATCTTTGTGTTGTGCTTTGCATTGCGTTCTTTGCTTTGTTTTCGATTGGTTTTCTTGAGTTTCATAGGCTAGGGTTTTGTTGCAATTTTCGAAGATCTTTTCTTGTTTCTTTGGAGTTTTGTGTTGCAACAAGTTTGCACTATTTCTCTAGGCTGTTTGATTGAGTTTTTGGTCTTCCGTTGCTCTTATTGATCTTGCTATCATTAGCTTTATAAGGTTTGGGGGCATAGTCGAAGTTTATGCTTGAAATTCGGTCTCGTTTTGGCTTGGATTGGGATAGTTGTTCTTGGTTTTCTTGAAGCTCTTGTTTTATAAAACTGAAAAGCCCAAAAACATTTGTTTTGCTTTTTGTTTTTGCATATCAAAAACTCAAAAAACATTGTTTCTTGTTTTTGTTTTTGTTGTTGCGTTTTTCATTTTCGTTTGGCTTCATCTTTTGGGACTTTAGTGAAGTTTCTTGCTTCTAGTTTTTAGCTTGATTTTGAGGAGAGGTTGTCTTTTGATTTCTTCTTCTTCTTGTTGAGTATTTTGGTGTCTTATATTAAGAGTTCTTGTTTGCAAGAATTTTCTTTCTGGACGTCAAAAGATGAGTTAAAACTGAAGGAGCCTTTTTGGGAAATTTCACCTTGTTTCAAGGGACTTTTGCATCTTAGAATTCACATGCTTGTAGTCATTTGCATTAAGTGCATTGAATCATTTAGTTAGCTTCTTAATTTTTGTGCGTGTGAGTTTGTAATTCGAAAAGAAAAATACATTTTTAGTCTCGTAGAACTTACATAGAAATTGCTCTTCATCGAAAGACAAAGAACTGCATGTGCATGTAGTCAGGTTTTTTATTAGTTTCTTTTGCGTCAGAACATCATTGGTTTCAACTCCATATCCTTGTGACTTAATACAACAGCCCTTAAAATAAGCGATTTAATCTAAAATCAACTAGCAAAGTTTTATTAAGTGTCAATCACCAACTAGCTAGGTTGTAGGGCCTTGGAATAGGAGAGAGGAGAGTTAACTCTCCAAGGCCGCTCAAACAAACATAGAAGTTTATTAATTGAGCGAAATCCAACTTCGTGAGGTGGACTGGGAAAGCTCTCATCCGAGAGTCAAGCGCGAGGGGAAGTGAAGGTTAAGAAGAGGGATACCCCCCCTCCGATTAGCTGAATCTGACCTCAAGACCGTTCCGCCCAGCTTCTGATACGGATTGGTGTCCATAGTTGCCGTTCCTAGGTTCCACATAGGTGACTGCGGGGGGGAATACCCGTGGTACCTGAGGCAGACGTCGCATCACTTTCAGAAGTACTTCTGGGGGGTGCCCTTGCGAAGCTTGGGTGCTTGAGCCGGCAAAGGCTGTCGTTAGGAGGTCGGCGTAACTGTTTCTGATACCTTCGCTAGTTATTCTGGGCCCTAATCATCCCAGACTGCTTTCGGAAGGCCCTATACTTCGCTTTCCTGTATTTTGGTGTCCGGTCCTCATCACCCGGAGCGGAAATACTTGGAGGCTGTTTGCTTGCTGTTTCTCAGGGTTTTGATTTTAGTGTGTGCTCTTTGCTCCTAGCTTGCCTAGCTTTTCACTTTTCTTGAGTCTAATATAATAAATCTGTAAAAGTGGCTGATCAAGCGCCTCGACGTTCGAGGAGAATCCGGGGGTTATCTCCCGAGAGTGCAGAGCCTTCTTCGAGAAGGCGTAGGAGCGATTTAGCAGGTGGTTTCCACCCTGTGGAGTCTGACACTGTGGAGAGAGATCCTCCACCAAGGTCTGAAGGTTTCGTAGCTGATTCCGGTGTCGGTTCCGAGAGGAGCGTTCCGCTCACCTCGTGAGTTTTGTTTCCTCAGGAAGAAGATTTTCAAGTCGAAGACGTACCTGAGCCTCCTGCTACAGGTCCATCTCCTCTTCCTCCTGATCATCCGTTTGTTATTCAGTACATCGGACCGGAGTCTGAGAGACCGCCGCATCTTCCATATCATTCTTATATTTCGATGGCCACGACTGGGAACGCGGCTTCTACCGTGAGTGTGCCGCGGGCATTCGCACTCTCGCTTCTGTCGAGGCGTGGGGCACTCTTGCTCTAATCTTCGAAAGTGCTTCTAGCATCGTTTATGTTTGGCTCTCGGGTTCACCTAAGCATATAAGCTTAACTGTCCCTTCGTTTTCTGTGGATGTCCATTGTCGGAAATCTCTTTTTCTTTACTGTGTAATCGGATCTACGCCCATGTCTAACATGGCTCGGTGGATCGCTTCATTTCGGGGAGCCTTTGGGACCGACATATTCCCGTCCCAATCCCTTTAGGTCGTTTGACGCCTTCCTGCACCCGTAGTTTCAACCCTTTGGCTCAGGGACCAAGTTCGACCGCTTTTACGGGATGGAATCCTATGTTTGCAACGTCTGGGGCAGGGAATCAGTTCATCGCGAGTCATCCAGGGAATGCTTCTTTCCCTGCATCGAGTGCTTATCAGTCTTTTTCTCCTCTGTCTAATGCGTGGAACCCCTATCAGGGGCTTTCCTCTGTCAATACTTCAGCGGGGGGAACTAGCCTGGGTTTTGGTAACTCGGCATGGGGAGGAGGTTCTTATCCGTTTTCTACGGGTCCTTATTGGCAGCCTGGTGCCTCATCAAATCCAGGCTATTCTTTTCATAATGTGGGAAATTCATCCCATCAAGGATGGAATTCTCAGGCTCCGCCGCGATTACCATTTCTGGCAACGTTAAACTTGCCAGACTTGGCGAAGTTAACTAATGACCTGATTCGGTATAGTCCGGGGTGGCCTCCGGTTCCAACCAAACTTCCTTCAGACATTCCTAAGTTTGAAGGTAAGAATGGTGAAGATCCGGCAGACCACATCACCACTTTCCACTTATGGTGCTCTTCAAACTCTCTGATCGACGACTCAATTAGATTGAGATTATTTCAGCGCACCTTAACTGGAAATGCCGCAAAATGGTATATAGAGCTCACTGGGGGCAGTTTCGCCACATTTGGAGAACTGGCTGTCACATTTCTTAACCATTTTCAGTTGCCTGTCAGATATGAGGCTGGGACCGAACTCCTGGCTAATTTTAAGCAGGATTAGGCAACTCACATTTCTGATCATATTCAGGAATGGAGGAGAAGGAAGAGGCTTATCAAAGCCCATATTCCAGGTGAGTTCCTTCTCGAGTGGTTTTTGAAATCGCTTCAGTCAGATATTTCGAAGGATGTATCCATGTCAGGGGTATATTCCGAGGAGCAGGCCATCTTTAGGGCCCAGCAGTTAGAGTTGATCTATTCTCAGTCTGGCATGCTTTACAAGTATTTTCCCAATGCTCCTCACTCCAAATTGGATCTATCGAAACCCAAACCTGGTCTGCATGGTGACGGACTTGTCGGATCGGTCAGTAGTAGTGCAGCCAGCCTGCTTTCTCAATTGCAGCAGTTGTCTTTACAATCTGCTCCTTCTGGTCAGGCTGTGCCTGCTGATTCATCACCTTCCCAATCTTTGTCCATTAATGCTGTCCAATCTTCTGAACCCAAAGGAAATCAACAGTCCGATGGGAAGAAGAAGGGACGTAATAACAAGAAGAAGGGCAAGAATGGGAAGGGCAATGCAAATAAAACCAACGAGCGTGTTGGGGAAGGGCAAAAGGAGAAAAAGAAAGTTAAGTTTCCATGCAAGCTTTGTGCTGGAGACCATCTCACACACCTTTGCCCGAAAATTCAGGATGCTCAGCGCCTGTTATCTCAGCAGGGTTCTTCTAGTTCCCAGGCTGTGCTAACAAACCCTTTTCCCCAAGGGCAGCAATTAGTTGTTGGCGCGAACCAAAATCCCGGGGCTTCCTCTGGAGGTACCCAGGAAGGGGAAATTCCATCGAACATCTTTATGATGAGTGCTCACGTGGATGTCGCTACGAGATCCCGTGGTTATGGCGGAGAGGAATCTTCGAAAGCTAAGGAAGTTCCTGATGCTACCGGGGAAAGCAGCCTTCACATCACTTCTAAGCCAACCGTCGAAGTCTATGCCTCATGCCAAAAGCATCTTCTAAGCGCACAACAATTAATCCGAATAAGAGGGCGTCTAACTACTTCGATTTTAAGACATCCGGCGCAGTCCTTGTGCTATGCCTAGCCTTAGAGGTACTCCGCCTTGTCCGCCGCCGGGCAGTTGCTTGCTCTCATCGCCATTGGGGTTATTGATCCGAAAAATTCTCTTCTCGATTACCTTTGATATGAAGAATTTTAAGAAGAGATCTCCTCATCATATGGCCTTCCATATTAAATCATCGTATTCAGATTCATTTCTTTCGCACGCCGTTGATGAGGGTGCTTCTACTACAAGTGATGTCTCTCGCATGCCGGAAGACACTAGGATCTCCCAAAGCTGTTCCATCTAGCACAATTCTTACTGCATTCGATGGCCATTCTCATAGGCCCCATGGTATTGTCCCGCCTTTGCCCATCTGTGTTGGGGGCAAAACCGTTAACATAGAGGTTGAGGTAGTAGATGCAGCCTTGGACTACAACCTTCTGTTGGGGAGGAACTGGATATATGATATGGATGCTATTGCATCCTCACTATTTCGGATAGTATGTTTCCCCCACGAAGGGAGGATAGTCACGGTGGATCAACTGGACTGTCCTCCTGTAGACCTGGATGCGCCTCCCGACTCATCTGTTCCTAAGTTGGATAATACCAAGGCGCCTATCGAGAATTTAGGAGTGGGAATGTATTCTTCCCTGATGGGATCTTTTGATCTTCCTCCTCCTAAGGTGTCTATCAATGCTATTTCATCCTCCAAGGCTCCCCTTCGAAGGGAGTTCTTTCGAACTCATTATTTTTCGGACCCTTGGACCTTACCTTCCCCAACTGCCACTTTGGAGGAAGGGCAAGTGGGTGGAATGGCATTCCCGATTTCTGCAGCTGAGATTGCATATCAGTCTGTTGTTGACACTGCAGAGTCTGATCCAGCTCCTCTTTCGCCGGAAGAGCTGGATGGTGATGTGGCTCCGGCTTGGACGCTTACTTCTTCTTCTGCCCAGGATTGTCTAGATACCACTCTTCCATCTGAAGAGGCCATCCTGGAAGCAATGACAGGTATAGAGAGACCGTGGGATGACTTGCATCATCGGTCTTACTTCCTACCCGACTTGAGCGAAGTCGAAGCTAGTTTTCCAAGTCCTCAGTCTCCTGGACCTGTTCACCCAGTCTTGAGCCCCTTAGCACCAGCACAGGTTTATGCTGAAGGGAACATGGCTGTGATCTCTCCGACTATCCCGGTGAACATCTCCAGGAATCCCAACGTTATCGAGAACGTTTTCATTGGAGTTGAATGTTCCCATGAAGAAGTTCAAATCTATACCGAGCTCTTCAAAGAGTATAGGGATGTTTTTGCTTGGTCTTATGAGGAAATGCCTGGCATAGACCCATCTATCGTCCAACATGAGATCAAGACGTATGAAAACGCTAAGCCGGTCAGGCAAAAACTTCGTCCGGTTAATCCTAGGAAGGCAACAGCTATCAAAGCTGAAGTTGAAAAGCTGCTTAAGGCGGGATTCATTTTCCCAGTTCCTCTGACTGAATGGGTTTCAAACCCCGTTCCCGTTGATAAAAAGCAAGGAACGATTCGAGTGTGCATCGATTTCAGAGACCTAAATAAGGCGTGTCCTAAAGATAATTACCCCACACCCTTCATTGATCAGATTATTGACGAGTGTGCCGGTAACGAGATTTTCTCCTTCATGGACAGTTTCTCTGGTTATAATCAAATTACTATCCGTCCAGAAGATCAACATAAGACCGCATTTATCTGTCCCTGGGGTACGTTTGCATATAAGAAAATGCCTTTTGGTCTTAAAAATGCTGGAGCTACTTTTCAGCGGGCCATGTCTTACGCCTTCCACGACATCAAGAAAATCATTGAGGCATACTTAGATGATCTAGCTGCTCATTCTCGAAAGAGGATGGATCATCCAGGTCACCTCCGGCAAATATTTGAAAGATGTCGTTTTTATAAAATTCGTTTGAATCCGAACAAGTGCGTTTTCGCGGTAACATCCGGTTGGCTGTTGGGATTTATCGTGTCTAGGGAAGGGATAAGGGTAGATCCCTTCAAGGTTGAGGCAATACTTCGGTTGCCTCCCCCGTCTTCAATCCGTCAGCTTCAAAGTCTCCAAGGGAAGTCTAACTTTCTTCGGAGGTTTATCGTTAACTATGCCGAGATTACAAAGGGATATATGAGACTGTTGAAGAAAGGAGTTCCTTTTCTTTGGGATGACTATGCTCAACGCTCATTCGATGCCTTGAAAAAGGCATTGACCTCTGCTCCTTTACTGAGTCCACCCGATTATAGCAGAGATTTTCTTTGGTATCTGGCTACAGCAGAATCTACCATTGGTATGGTTCTGGTTCAGGAGGATGATGCTCTGGCTGAGCATGTTATTTACTACCTTAGTCGAGGACTGGTAGGACCTGAACTACGATACACCCCGATAGAAAAATTAGCCTTGGCAGCAGTCCATGCTGTACAACGACTCCGGCATTATATTATTCTTCGCAAAACTTATGTCTTGGCAGCTGCCAATCCATTTCAGTTTGTGCTCAGCAGGCGAGTGATTGGGGGCAAATATAATAGATGGATTGTGATATTACAAGAATTTGATCTAGAGTTCATGTCTGCCAAATCCAAGAAGTCATTAGTCTTTTCGGAATTGATCTCCGAGTTGCCTTGTGGAGAGGAGATGATCTATGATGAGTCCTTTCCGGACGAACACTTGTTTTTGATCTCTCCACAAGATCCTTGGTATGGGGATATCATTGTGTATCTCCAGACTGCGAAGTTTCCCTCTTCTTTTTCGAAAGATGAGCGTCGCAAGCTGCGTCACTTAGCTAAAAGTTATCTGATTATTGGTGATGCTTTGTATCGTCGAGGGGTTGATTCAATCCTAAGACGCTGCTTAACTTTCGAAGAAGCTGAGGCTGTGCTCAATGATTCTCACAGTGGAGCTTGTGGGGGTCATTTATTAGGGCTTGCTACAGCCCAAAAGATTTTGCGTGCTGGCTACTTCTGGCCCTCGATTTTCAAAGATTGTATTGAATCGGTCAAGAAGTGTCATCCTTGTCAAGTGTATACTCGAAAAATGCGCGCTCATCCAGCTCCGCTTTTTCCAGTCGTTACTGTCGGACCCTTTACAAAGTGGGTATGGATTATACTACTTGTAACCCGCCTTCGGCAAAAGGTCACAAGTACATTATCGTAGCAGTAGACTACTTTACGAAGTGGGTCGAAGCTATGCCTACTTTTGGGAACGATGGTGAGACTGCAGCTCCTTTCTTCTTCAACCAAGTTATTGCTCGTTTCGGTATACCTAGAGAGATTGTCACTGACCATGGCAGTCACTTTCAGAACAGTATGATGGCTGAGTTGGCTCTTAAATTGGGTTTCCGGCAGGAGCATTCATCTCCATATTATCCTCAAGCCAATGGCCAAGTGGAAGCCGTGAATAAGTCCTTGAAGACAATTCTTCAACGGACGATTGATAAACATAGATCCAACTGGCACATTATGCTATATCCTGCACTCTGGGCATACAGGACGTCAGTTAAAACTGCAACTGGCTTTACTCCGTTTCAGTTAGTCCACGGGGTGGACTCCGTATTTCCCATTGAATGCGAGATTCCTTCCCTTAAACTGGCTGTTGAGCTTCTTCCTGACACTTCTAGTCTGGCAGAGCGGCTTCTTCATCTGGAACATCTTGATGAGCAGCGTCGAGATGCCGCCACGTTGAACGAAGCGCATAAAACCGAGTCAAAGTCCAAGACGATAAGGCGGTTAAGCCTAGGGTCTTTTCCGAAGGTGACCTTGTTTCTATTCATGCCCAAGAAAAAGATGCTCTGGGGGTGAAGTTTAAGCCGATGTGGTATGGCCCCTATATCGTCAAAAAGGTCCTTAAGAAAGGAGCGTACACCTTGGTTGACTTCGAAGGAAACGAGTTGTCGGAGCCCCGAAATGGGCTCTATCTGAAGAAGTATTATGCCTAGGCTTTGGCCTGGCATTTTGCTTTGTATATAGTAGTTTTTTGTCTTGTACATATCTGTTTGATTTTTGATTTTTGATGAGATGGTGATGTTTTTGATCTGCTTTGGCAGGTTGTGTTGATGTCATGAGTCATTTTGGTTTCGCCGATGGTGCCAGTAGACACACCCGGAACTTAGCTTCCGCGGCTTGGGTTCTTCACTATCCTTCCGGTCAGCTGTTGGTATCAAGAGGGGTCTGCATTGGTCCTGCTTCCAATAACGTAGCAGAATACACTGCAGTCATTCATCTACTCTCGGAGGGAATATCTTTGGGTGTTGATTCGTTGGTAGTTTTCTTGGACTCCCAGCTGGTGGTGTCGCAGTTGAACAACACTTATCGGGTACGAGATCCCTTTTTATTACGATTGTTCTTGAGGGTACGTTTGTTACAAAGGTCATTTCAATTTTTAACATTCATTCATATTCCTCGAGCTGACAATTGGTTTGCTGACTCATTGGCTAATCAAGCTTTATATTGGCATATTAATCATTCAATACAATAAAATCTAATCATCATAAACATCATACATTTGATACATTTATCACATCACATCAACTATCGCTGTATATATATCATCGGTATGTCAAAAAACTTTACAAAATTTTGGATCCATCAATGTCGTACAAAACTTGGGCTTATGCCCCATCATGTTCAGTCTCAAAAAATATACAGTCATCTAATATGTAAAATCTATCTACTCCTGAGGACCCTGCCCAGAGTTCCTATAGAACATCACTGCAGTGGCCACACGGCGGAACAGTCTAACCCAGTCCCGGGGTACTCCTACAACCCGTCTCTGGACGGCTTCTGGCAAGTCCTCCACAGCAGCCAGAGGGATTTGGCGGGTCAGCCCCTCCAAGTTTCTCTGCACGGCCTGGAGGGTCCTGTCAGAATCCGCTGTTTCTGCTTCACCTCTGCGGCGTTTGTGACGTGCTAGGCCCTCAGGACGCACTGGTCCAACATCTGAAACATGATCATTTTACATTTGTCAGTCATTATGAATCCAATCCAAAAACATGTTTGTTTTTCATTTTTCATACATATTTGAAAAATCCAAAAAAAATCATATAAGTTAAAATTTTTGAAAAAACTTACCGACTGCTCCCCATGCTGCACCGGGTGGAAGTACTAGATCTGGATCTCCTCGGAAATCCATCCCGGCATAGGGATAGTCATCCACTGCGATGATTTTTTCTCTCCACCATAAGAAGAACTCATCGTCCCAGGTGGTTCGGGGTACCTCGCTGCCCCCCAGTCTCTTCATCATGTCTGCCCAACGGGCAATTCTTGGGTCCCGAGGGCTGCTGATAGTTGAGATGACTTTGGGTCTCAAAGCTGGAACTCTCTCGAAGAAGAATGTAGTCAAAATGGTTCCATAGCCAAAGTGTTTTGTCTGTGTTTTGCGAATGGAGGTCAGTTGTTGTTTCATGTTCAGTAGCAGGGCAGTGCACCAATCATACACATGAATTAAGCACTCTACAGCTATGCTCATGTGCGTCCTGGACGC
The DNA here is from genome assembly GCA_034641835.2 of Pinus albicaulis. Taxonomy (NCBI): domain Eukaryota; kingdom Viridiplantae; phylum Streptophyta; class Pinopsida; order Pinales; family Pinaceae; genus Pinus; species Pinus albicaulis. The sequence goes on along the minus strand of CM076574.1, from coordinate 1,401,925,528 downwards.
CTGATGTAGTGAGGCAGATCCTGCCACTCTGCCGATGGTGAATAGGAGGATCTTTATGTGCAAATCCCTGATATCTCTGATTGCAATCTGTGTGCCAACTTTCTTGGAATTATCTACACAATAGATTTGGACATAGTCCTCCACGGTCAACCCTCCCAGGGGCTTTCCGTGCAGATCCACTAGGTCTCCCCTCCTGGAGAGTCCAGTGATGAAGTATATATCTTCCACTTCTATGCGTAGTGGCATTTGATCAATGATGAAGCAATCCTGATCCGGTTCCCAATAATTTACAAGCATTTCAAGCAATCTCACATTACTTTTCATATTGGGCATTTTGAAAATTTTGAATAATCCACAGTTTCGGAGGACATTTTGTGCCGCGCGATCCTGCATGACCTCTTGGTCTATTGCGCTGTGCTCACGTTCCCTCCAAGAGATAGTCATCCTGAAAAATTTCATAAAATTTGCATTAGAAACTTCTTTTTGAGTTACGGACTTGCGCATACGCGACTTTTCCTGTGCACAGTCGCGTGTATACGCGGCTTCACTTCATTGAACCCGCGTATGCGCAGATACACATTTTTTAAGAAGGGTTTCTAGGCAAAAATTCACTTAATTTTAAATTTCAAACGGACAAAATGAATAAACAGGATGAATAAGGAGCCTACCTGAAGTTTCGCTGAATTCCGACGGTCGGTTGTTCCTGATTTGACGAAACAAGTTTTTAGCTCCAGAGCTCTTTTTCCAAATCAGCTATGCAATAATGAACCAATTGAGAGGTAATTTGTGTATTTATGGCTAAAAAATTGAAAATTTTTGCAAAATTTCCTTATGCTTATTTTTTCGATCTATCTTATGTCGTATAACTTGATTGCTTGGAAGTGCCCAGTTTGGTATGTTTTCAGGTACATTTTGACGATTTTGAGATTTTTCTCAGTTTTTGATCCATGATTTCCGACTCTTCACGGAAGGTATATGATCTTCACTGGCATATAGGTTAGGGAATCACTTTCCGTTGCATCTTGCATACTAGCCTCCATACTGATCACTTGCCTTAGGGTCGATCCCATCAGGTCATGAGCATTACACCCATTTCACTCGCCGATTTTTAATCATGACTTGATGGTAGAGCCTTCCTTTACATGGGATTCCTAGTTAGTTCCTCGCTATCACTTGTTGCCCATGCTACTTTTTATGTAGGCTCGGGAGTCCTCTTTAGTCCCGCCATGTCTTTCGTGTTGAAGCTTCATTCTTCTCCTTCATCACTTATCATTTTTCTGGCTTATACCCTAGAGGCTCCCTGGTGTCGTTAAGTTGTATTACTGCATTGCATATTGGCTACTTGTTTATCCCGGCCTTTAGCCGGCTTCATTTGGACTCGATGTTTAAGCCAACTTTTGACCTTGACTTTCTGTACAAGTTAACCATTGCATGCACTTAGCTATCACGACTTGACTCCTTTGTACCCATGGATGGAACGTTCCTCTGAGTATCACTGACCAGTTTTCGCCACCTTGCATTGAGCATAGGATTGTTCCAATCCCAGGAACTAGTGCATCTGCTTTCTTGATACTCATTCTGTCCATTGTATCATAGCATTCTTTTATTCTTTTTCAGGCTTATTATGAAAAAGACAAAAAAATCAAATATAACAAAAAGAGCGGGAACGGGATGTATCTTCGTTATTTTGATGGCAGTACAGAGTCAGTTTGTCGTCCTTGAACAAAGTACATATACTTATATATATTTCCTTCATTTGGGATGGTTCTAGTTTGACCTAGGTTCAGCCTTTACCATGTTTCACTTGTCAGTTCTCCCCCGGTTGGTTATCTCTTCCAATCATATGGAGAGTTTGTTTTGCCTCCTGCAAGACAGACTTATACAGTGTCACTTTTTACTGCCATGGTCATCACAGAGTCGTGCTTTTGTTCAAGGGAAGTCTAGCTTGAGTCGGCCATTCTGCGGTGTCTCTTGACTCATTATTCAGTCGGCCTTCCCGGTCTTGTCAGTATCATGTTCTATCACATCAGATGTTTTGATCTTCTGCTCGTGCTGGTTTGAGAAGGTCCCCATTGAATTCTTGCCGGCGGGTTTGCCTCTTATCGACTACGACACATTGCTCTGAGAGCAAGCCTAGAGCCGCACCTTGGGCCTATTTCCATCATTGATAGGTGACCTCGTGCTCAGCATTTGATCATCATCATGGGTCTTTGACTGAGTGGTTTCCCCTGTGTTCAACGTCAGCACACATTATCACACTTGGGATTCGTGCAGTACCCGGATTTCCATTTGACCCTATCGGTGGATTTCTCGCCTCTGTGTCAGCTTTCATTATTGGTTGGTTCAGAGGGTTTCTTCCGTGCGCTAGCTTCATCTTGTGCACGTCGAAAACGTACTTCGGTTTTGGTTCCATCACTCTACTTCGTCCGATTCCTTCCAAATCTTGGCCTGCGGGTTACACTCGCGCTGGACTGATGTGGGATGCCTTAATGCCTTCCTTCCAGCAGATCTTTTCCCATCGACTCCGACTCATTGCTCGGGGAACAAGATCTAGAGTCTTTTTGTCAGTACCTTAGGGTTTGCAGTCATCAGTGGCAGACTCTTCGCTATCGACAGTGGGGATTCATCATTGCCTCCTGATTGGTAGATTATTTCAAGTGTTCGACTTCAAATCATTCATTCACACTTGTCAGATTGTACTGGGGCACCTTGACACTCATTATCATTATCGGTGGGTTGTCTCGCGTTGGTTAACGGGAAACATCATTGCCCGGTAATCCAATGATTTCTCACATGGTCGACTTCAGCTCATTTATTCCCAGTGTGTAGAATTGTGCCGTTGTGATCGGTGAAGACCTCGAGTTGCATCAGCATTTCTCGGTTCACTGTTGACAGTTCTCTCAGTTTCTGCCAGTGTTGCCGTCCACCCTTATATGTTGCAGTTCAGCACAGCAGCATCTTATATGTTGATCCCCGAGTTGCGTGATTGTACCGTTTGATCTGCCTCTTATGATCCGGTACTTGGAGATTCAGTTACTTGATCAGACATCCAGTTGCACTATCTTTGATCAGCTTTCTATATGTGATACTTGGACATTGATACAGACTTGCCTTTCCGGGCCCTGCTCAGATGATTCACTATGTATTTTCAGTTCAGTTATACTTGTATACATGTTGGATCTATTCAGTACTTTCTATATATATATGATGTATTTTTGACTGAGCATGGGTATGCCCGCCTCAGCATGGGTTGACTCTCTGGTTTCTTTCATTGGTTTTTGGCAGGCTGAAATCTGGTGAAGTCCTCTCTTGTCCTTGCGAAGTTCTTTCTATGTGCATAATACATTTCGGCCATCATGTACCCCTTCCGACCTCATATATTAGGGGGCATCTGTTATAGCATCATTTCTCACCTTGACATGATTCATGATTGCTACATGGCTTTATGGGCACCCATTCCTACAGACTTGGACAAATTCACTTAAAAACAGTGGAAAATCCTTCATACGCGACTATGCCGTGTTTTTCCGCGTGTATACGCGAGTCCAGCTAGACTTTTCCGCGTATGCCATTTTAATGATTAAAAAATATATAAAATCCCTAATTTCGCGCTGGGTTGATGGTTACTCAGGTAGTTCAACTACCCCAGCCCGTGGCCAACTGTTTCCAACTGCTGAAACTACTTGGAAGGACTATAAAAAGACCTCATATGTATGGCCTAAGGGGGAGAGAGAATTATTATTATTATACTCTGTTGGTATTTCCCCCATCCAAGTCTGATTCCCCGTGCCTCCTGCACTTTCCCAGTTCATTTCAGGAAACCCTTGTTTCCTTGAGATACATCCCTTTATATGTTATCTCGTATGCACCTGTTTGGAAGGAGTCTTCGTGAGGCAAGGGCTGGACGGATCCGGACGACGGTCTGCGAAGGCCTTGGAAGGATCAGGTGATCTCTCCACTTACTTTTGTACGTACTATTTTTATAATACAAAAGTATCATGATGTTCCCGAAATAAACGTGTTAGTGTATGCTTTAATGTATGAAGAATATTTGTTATACATGCATTCATGATGATTTATTTAATGTTTTATATGAATCTCACTAACATATAGAGTAGAAATATACTGTACAACTTGTCCTTTGTGCTGGTTTCTTCTTGTATTTCAGGTTAAGGAGGAAGGACGGTTGCAAGGAGTTTGAACTCCACGTGGATCTACTTCAAACGTAGGACCAACGGGTAAACCTCTCATTCTGCTCTATTTCGTTTTTATGAATGTGCATGATCGTGTGAGTCTCTATTAAGTAGTACGCCCCTGCTCTGTGGAGGTTGAATCCCAACCAACCTCTAGGGTGTTAATTCCCCGAAACATTGGACCAACTGTGTTCTCTCATAAACTTCTTCTCTGGTCTGCTATAAATGGATGGTTTGATTTATTCTCCTCTGCATATCATTCTCTTCAACCTGCTGTTCTTGAAGGAGCTTCATGACTGGCACTCCTAATGAGGTAGGAAATACTGCATCCATGCCATAAACTAGTTGATAGGGGGACATATTTATTGATTTCTTTGTAGTTAACCTATCAGCCCATAAGGCATGAACCAGCTTACTGTGCCATGATTTATGATTCTGTTCCAAAAGTTTTTTGATGATATTGATGAGACTCTTGTTTGAAGATTCAGCTAATCCATTTCCTTTGGGATAGTAGGTAGTGGAATGGCCCAAGGTTATGTGGCATTTGTAACAGAAATCAACCATATTCTTAGACTTAAAAGAAACAGCATTGTCTGTTATGATTTTTCTAGGACAACCAAACATGGATAGGATATTTGTTTCAAGAAACTTGATAATGACGGAGTCATTAGCATTCCTGGAGGGTATAGCTTCTATCCACTTGGTAAAGAAGTCGGTGGCTATGAGGATCCACTTATGTTGAGCTGAGGAGGATGGGTGAATTTCCCCAATGAAGTCTAAACCCCATTGTTGAAAAGGTGCCTCAACTCTGATAGGATGTAAGGGTAAGGGAAGAAGTTTTCTTTTGCCATCAAAAATTTGACACTTATGGAAATACATGACCAACTTCTGAGTGTCTGGGAAAAGGGTAGGCCAATAGTAACCAAATCTAATAATTTTTTTTGTTGTGGCCTTCCAGTAGAGGTGTCCTCCACATTCTCCATCATGCAACTCATGCATGATTTTTATTACATTATCTTCAAGTAAAAATTTAAGAAAATTTCCAACAACATTTTTCCAATATAATACCCCATCTAAGATGCAAAAACTCAAAGCTTTTTGTTTCAAAAATCTAGCTTTAGTTTTAGACAAAGGAGGGGAGTTTAAATATAAAAACACATAAATAATGTCAACGTACCAAGGAGAATTCAGAAATGTTTCTTCAATAAAAGGAGGAGTAGATTCTTCTATTTCTTCCAACACATCTACCATATTCATGTCTAGTGCTTGGAAGTTAGACTCAGCCATAAGTTTTACTAATCCTTGCCCTTTAACTAGTTTGGTGGGCCTGATTTCTAAGTCATACTCAAGAATAGTTGCAATCCACTTTCCCCTTTTACCATCAAGGTCTTGACTTAGAATGTCCTTGACAACAATATGTGGAACAAAAGAAATTATGTGAGAGTGTAAAATGTAGACCCTAAAGTCCTTTAAAGCTTTCAATAATGCTAAGGCTTGCTTCTCCATGATGTTATATTTGAGAGGAGCATCTCTTAAGGCCCTACTAAAGAAGGATATTGGTTTTTCTTGCCCCAAGTCATTCTTTTGAAGCAATACTGCAGCTATTGTATGCTCAGATGCAAAAGAAAAGATATAAAAGTCTTTGGTGAAATCTGGACTAATCAGGATTGGTGTTTGAGTAAGAGCTTGTTTGACCAGTTCTAACGCTGGTAAAGTCCATTTTACACCTACATATTTCTTCAACATGTTTGGAATATTTTTTAATAGCTCAGCAAGGTTGGGGATGAACCTCCTCAGAAAATTAATCTTTCCAATGAAATATTGTAATTATTTGAGGCTTCTTGGATGGCTAATTTGAAATATGCCATCTATCCTTGTGGGGTCTATTTTGATTCCCTCTTCTGAAATTATATGGCCAAGAAGTTTACCTTCTTGGAGACCAAAGAGTGTTTTCTTGGGATTCAATGACAAGCCAAATTTCCTACACTTCTCAAAACCTTTCCTCAAGTGAATCAAATGTTCTTCATCAGTTTTTGAGAATACAGTTATGTCATCAAGGTAAATGATTATAAAATATCCAATATCTTTAGAAAATTCTATGTCCATGGCCCTTTGGAAGGTGGCCCCTGCATTCATTAATCCGAAAGGCATTTTGACATACATAAAAGTGCCCCAAGGTGTGGTAAAATTAGTTTTGATTTGATCAATTGGAAGCACTAACACCTGGTTGTAACTCGAGAACCCATCTAAGAGGGATATCCTTTTTGACCCAACTACCCTTTGAAGTATATGTTACATATTGGGTAAGGGGTAGTTTTCTTTTAAAGAGGCTCTGTTTAAATTTCTGAAGTCAATACAGAGCCTAATTTCCCTTGTTTTCTTTATAACAGAAATGAAGTTTGATACCCATTCTGAATATATAATTGGTACAATGATCCTAGCATCATGCATCTTTTCAATCTCAGCTTTAACTAAAGGTAATAAAAGTGGATTTATTCTCCTAAGTTTTAGTTTGAAAGGCTTTTGATTTTCCTTAAGGGGAATCTTGTGTTGGATGCTGCTGGTATCATAAGACCTCAGATCTGTGTATGCCCAAGCGAAAACATCCTTAAACTCTTTAAACAACTCTATGTATTGCAATTTTATGTGAGCTGGGAGATTTCCAGATAGTTTGATCATCTTGGGTTCTGCTAGACTACCTATGTTATGCTCTTCTACATTCGTTTCCATAGGCTCCATTCTCGGTTCTTTGGCCACATCATTAAAATAAAGAAGGTGTTATAAAGGTGCGAGACCTCTTGGAATTTCATCATTTTTGCATTGTAAAAATTCCAATTCCTCTTGGTCTGCGTTGTCAATTATCTCTGCTTCAAAAGGATTCTCATAATGATTTATATCAGCAAAATATGTTATTTCAACTTCTGGGATTTGTTCAATATATAAACAATTTTCTTTATGGCTAGTTCCTGATATTTGCATGTCAAAATCGTTTTCTGATTTTAAGAAATCATCTATGTGTTTTTCAGAATCAAACACTTGCCAGTGATCTTTGTTATCAGGAACATCGAGTCTGTGTTTTACCTTTACGCTAAGCTGTTCATTTATCTCAGGTATTTGGCAGTTGCTGGCATTGAAGGCGAGTTCATTTTCTAGATGATTTAGTGCTCTAGGAATGAAAATAAGTTCATAATTTTCAAAGGTTTTTAATAAATCAAGGGCAACGTTCTGGTATTCCCTAAGCCTTGGATTTCTAGCTGAATATTCTCCTTTGATTTGTCTTATGATAAGTTCAGAATCTCCTAAGATTGATATCCTCCGGGCTTCTAATTTTTTAAGAAATTGTAAGGCTAAGAGAAGTGCTTCATACTCAGTGATATTATTAGTGCAAGGGAAATCTAATTTATATGAAAAAATCTGATTCGTATTTTGAATCCAAACACCTGCCCCTGCACTTGTTTTATTACAGGACCCATCAAAGTTTATTGCCCAAAGTGTATTTGACTCATTTTCAATTTCTTGTTGCTATTTATTGTCAATGCTTTGCATTTGATTCGAGGGAAAATTTGATTGTTCTGGAGAACTGATTGGGTCTATGTTTTCCTTATCTTGTTGAGTGATTTCATCTTTGTTGCACAAGATAAAGGAATCCAAACTTGATTGAATAGAATAGATTGGAGAGTTGTTTGGTTTGTCTATGTTGCTCACCATGTACTTCATGTGAGATTCCCAGTATAGTCTTCTGTTTTGGTTAAAAACAAGGATGGTGGCATAAGACATGTCCATTTGAAGGCTTCCCTGAAGTTTGGCTCCCCAAGATCTTGATAAAATCATGCCATACTTAGGGGGAATGTCAGCTACAACTATGTCCATTACTAGACTCTTAGTAGGAATTTGAGCTAAGTTAACACATAAATCTTTGATTAAACCCAAACATTTGACTCTGATTGAGTCAAAAGAATACAAATATTTGTATGGTTTATTAATTTCTAAGCCTAAGCTTTCCATTACTACCTTGGGCATTAGATTGTGTGAAGCTCCAGAATCTAACATGGCATTGTGTAGAATTTTCTCGTGTATGTTCAAGCTAACATAGAAGGGAGGGACAACCCCTTCTTGGTATTTTCCTTCAACTTCTGGGCCAAACAATAACTCAGGCTTGTCATATGTCAAGTTCAAGGTGTCAGTATCACCTTCTAAGTTCAAAGCTTTCAAAACTTGGTTTTTGTACACTTCTTGGGTTACTAGTTCAGCTATGGGAATGGTAATTTTTATCTTAGCGATCTCTCCCTCAAGGCTGAAAGGAACAATTGACTTGTTCATATTTACATCTATATTTTTGATTGAATTATTTTCAGCAATTTTGATTTGTTGAACCTTGTTTGGACTGGTAATTGGGACAGTTTTATTAGGACCACTAGCTGAAGTGCTAGGGGTACTCTGTTCAACATTTGGCTGGACACTTTTGTCTTTGTTTATGTCTGGTTTCTTGGTCAAAATGTTGGTTTTTTCTGTTTTATTTTTGAGTTGAGTTTCTGTGTTTTTCTTGATAGCAGAATTAGTGTTTTTGTCCTTTGAATTATCTATGTTCCCCTTGCTCCTAAGATCATATTGTTTGTGCACCTCCATTATTGCATTTTCAAACCCCAATCTATAGTCATCAGAATCTTCATAGGTGTTTGTACTGTAATCAGAGAAGAAACCTTGTTCTTCTTCAGTGAGGAAAACATCATCCCCACCGTCTGATCCAATCAAGTTTACATGAGATTCTCCCAATCTCTCCAACTCCCTATCTTCCTCATATTGATCTACATAGTTCTGTTGGAAGGGAGGTCTAATCTGTTGGTCACTTTCTTTTTGCTTATTTTGACTGTTTTCTCTTCCATAATTCTGATTTCTATTTCTGTTTTGGTTATTTTGAGTTTCTCTTGGTGGCACTCTCTCATTTAAATTGATCTTCTCAAGCATCCTCTCCATTACCTTCACTAGGTTGTCAATTCTTGTGTTAGAAGTTGAGGTTGAAGGTAGTAGGTCATCTTTATAAGTTACCCTCTTCTCTAATCTCAACCTATTTATTTTCTCAATTATGTTTGCTTCTACGCTCACAGCTCCTTTCTACATGTCTTCTAAGGTTAATTAATCTCTCTCCCTTAACTAATAAGTCATCTCAGCATCAAGGCCTTCGGGATACCTTACCAAGGCCATGCCTTGAGGAGGTTTCATGTGAGTTGGAAGAGCATTGTAAACGCTATTGAACCTAGTGGAGTAGTCATGAACACTCTCCCCTTGATTTCTCTTGAGGCTGCTATACTCTGCTAGTATTTGGAGAGGGTTCTTTTTGAGTTCCCATTTGTTGATGAATGTTTGGTGTAATGCAGGGAGATCATTTATGCTGTTAGGAGGTAGGTTCTTAAACCATTTCTTTACATCTCCTCCTAAAGTTTGGGCAAATATCCTCATCTTAACAGTTTCCTCTTCTATCTCCATGTAATCAAATGCATCTTCCATCCTATCTACATGATGTTGAGCTGTTGTAGACTCTTTTCCAATGAAATGAGGAATTTTGGATTGGTAATCATTTGGTAAGGGAAGTAGAGGTTGTGATAACACCAATGGGGCATACCAAGTTGCCATGGCTGGAAATGAGGGTCGATTTACAAGAGGCGGATTTACAAAAGTGAAAATGGGCTGAAATGGGGCGTTTTGAATAGTGGTAGTATGGATTGGAGAGGAAGAAACACTTGGGCTAGCAAACTGATTTTGAGCAGACTTGTTATGGAAAAGGCTAAAGTGATGAAGAAGCTGGGATTCAGGAGGAGTGGAAGGTGAGGCTTCCCTATTGAAGCTTTGTTGCAAATCTGTAATGTCGAGGTCAATTTGGTTTAAATCACCTTGAGATCTAGTCCTAAAGATGTTCTTAGTATGATGTAAATCAAAGTGTGAATCCTCTAAGACAACAAGGTTTTTAGGGACAAAATTTGTTCTTAAGAGGCTCCTATTAGCAACTGATTTTCCAGAGTTAGAAGTCTGCCACAGAATTCTCTCAGGATTGTCAATGATTAAAGGAGGATTTGGGTCTGGATGGGATCTAGTGTTGATCCTATATGAAGCCAGAATATTTTTCAAAAAATGAGAGAGGTTGAGGTTTTAGGGACTGTTTTCGGGGAGTTTTACCTCTCAGATGTCTTATCTAAGATAGGAATAAGCTTCTAAACTTCTTCAAGGCTGGTTAACACAGTCCTAAAGAAAACTAGGAACCTAGATGAATAATAGGCCTATTGGGGCTAGTGGAGTCACCAGGTGGAAACTATTTAGCTTCTATGAAGGTAAAAATAATGGATGGTTCCACCACCATGTTTATTGTGAAGCCAAACTGAAATGTTTTTTGGGTTTTTCTGAGTTATTTCGGTCTTATAGGTTAAGAGAGTGTTCTAAGTCTGATTTTGCACTTAGCTAAGGTGTTCAAACAAACAGAGTTTACTCTTATGGCTTAATAGCTGGTTTCTTCAAGGTTTGATAAGGTCTTGCAGGAATCCTAAGGGTTACTTAGTTTGTCACTGATTCAAATAAGTCCTATCATGATTACTGTTATGCTTGGTAGTGCTTGAAGAAGGCTACTTATGTTATACTAGACAGTGAGTGTTTAATTTTGAAGATTTTACTCAGGGTCCCACCGTGATCGCCATTATGTTGGTGTCCCATGTTTTGATAGTTTGGAAAATCAAAAGACAAGGCAACATCAGAACCAATCTTTAGAGCTACAGGATCTAGTCCTCCTGTTCTCAGAGAGGGATCTCTCAAATGTTTGTTTGTAAAGGTGTATCTTGTGTGTTTTAAGTATTGGTTTTAGACTAGTTATTAAGTGCATGTGTTTGATTGTTTGTTTGGTTGAATTGATACAGCAGAACATGAAAGGTCTAGGAAAGATATATAGAATGGAGAAACATCTGGTTCATTGCACAATGGAGTCAAGAAGAGGTCATAACATACTCATCAATGAATATGGGATATCAGAAGGCAAATCTAACTTCGCCGCAGGATCCTTTGGTTTTGGAATGAGATGGACATCAATGATTTGGAAAGAGAAATTTGATTCTCAACAAAGGGAACTTGAAAACATAACTTGAACAATAAAGAAATATTTGATAGACAGGGCTAACCGTAAATTCTACAAAAATTCTTTAAGCAAATAATGACTTCAAGACAACTTTCAAAATGAAATCTAAGATTCGGGGAACACCCTATTTCCTCAAAGATTTTATTTCAAATGACTTAGAAAACATAAAAGATTCACTGATAATTACAATCATAGAAGAGGGAACACCTAATACAAATATGATCATAACTATAAAAGACCTTTAAGACAACTGTTTAAGCAAGGACAAAGGGCATGATCAGAACAGACCTCCTTGGCTTACTATAAACAAAGATACTTCAAAGGGAGACTTCACTAATAGTTTTTAAGTGGTAGCAGAAAAGCACGGAGAACCATAAATCATGCTGAAACCAACTATTCAAACTTATTAGAGAAATAAACGAACATGAGGACTAAAGAGAAATATTTAAGCCTCTAAAATACCTCAGCAGAAGAAAACATAAAACAGTGAAGGACAAACAGGTCTAAGGTTCTTACAGGAGTCATTTCTTAGCCTAAAACTTTCATCCTACTGTAGTAAGAAATTATGGAACATAATGAGAAAAGGGGAAAAACATTAAACAGTTTAGAATACTTCACCAACAGCCAAGGTCATGGATCCAATGATAGAGCGTTCTCAAGAAAAAGCATGCAACAACATCATCGGGACTTCCAAGACTTAAATTTCTTCTTCAACTTCAACAGACTATGTATTATTTCAGAGAGTTTCAATATTACAACTAGTGATCAACCAACCCCTCTCTCATCTTCTACAGTAGTATTTATAGAAGAATGAGAAGGTGAGATCTGATAAAAAGATTTCTAAAGATAATTAATAAAAACTTAATGGCTTCTCGGCCTTTGGGGGGCTCAATGGAGAATATTACATAGGCTTCCTTTGTATTAAATGATTTACATTAAGATTTAAGCTCGGTGGGAGCTCTTACTGACTTTTGAGGTTCCGTGTGGTGTCAAAGTAACTCTGCTGATATTTTGTCATTAATTTTGTTTGCAGAATTTACTCTCTGGCTACGCTTGAGACAAATATCTGATCCTGATCAATAACTTCGGCCTCTGATATGAATGCTTTAAGGCACAGGTGGCACTGTGGTAGTTGGAGGAATCGATTTGCCTCAGATGTGGTGGTGGAAGCTTTCCATCTGATTAACCTTAATGATTTTTCTTTTAACTATGTCTTAATTCGGGATTAGGATTTTGATAAACCATCTTGGACGTAATCCCCATAGATCAATCTTCAATCTCCTATTCTGGTATATTTTTGTCTTCGACACTGATACTCTTTGATTTGTGCCTGATTTGCTGTGTTTTTTGGTGTGCAGGGTTGCGCAAGGGTCGTGTGGCATCAATGCCTTATGAATTGTTGATGAAAATTGGAGTTGAACCCTGCGAATGATTTCCTTTGATGGATTGAAGGCGGGAGGATCGTCATCCTCAGCCTTTGAATTTTCTTCAGCATGGAGGAAAAACCATTTAATACCTTGCAAAATAAAAAAACATTATGAAATCCTGCATATATAGGTTTAATGCTTTGGAAGGACATGTGCGGAGAGTGTGGCCGTTGGATGGCATCATCCAACGGTTGAGATTGATTAGAAGGGGTCAAGGGAAATAGAGGAGGAATTAAATCGGAGCCGTCGATCGTGCAGAGGTCAACAGTTGGGAGCGGAGGTGAACAGTCAAAGCTAAAGAGTCACTATATTTAGAAAAACGAAGAAAATGGGCCAAAAAACTTTTTTTCGGTGAAAAATGGTGAAAAATGGTGTTTAGGGATCGGGACGAACGTGGGCCGTCGGATGAGATCAGCCCACGCAATCAACAGTGGAGATCGGGTACCACTATACCTTAGAAACATGCCCCATACTTCAAAAAATGGTTAATAAAATCATGCTACATAAAGTCTTTGGGTCCGCATTGGATGACTGTGCGAGGACCAACGAAGACCCGCCCTAATCCGTTGATGTTGCGTGGATGCTGACTGGGTATTCAGGGCCACCGACTCTGCGGGACTGCTGTCGTGGCTGTCAGGACCAGGGCAATTTTTTTTGGGCCATCGATCTGCAGATCAGATCGATGGCAGAGATTCTCTGAATACCGCATCGTACCTTAGTCTATCTATCGGGCTTCTTCAGAGCGCGATCACCGTCCGATGAGCATCCTCAGATCAGATGGCATGCATCGATATCGCTCTCAATCCACATCCGATCTTTAACGTCTGGGGAAAACGATATCACCATACCGCCCTAGGCCATGTGTCAGCTAGCGGCATTGATCGCTGCCGATCAGGAAAAAACTGCTTTCCTCTCAAAAGCGGTGCGATCAACCCACCCGGTTTTGAATAGTCAATGACTGAAAATATTTAAAACCCACAAATTTAATCTAACAAAGGTTTAAGCTTCGGGGGCGGAAAATATTTGCAATACAGTTTGGCACCCATCTGCGGGGCCGTGGGTTATATGGAAAGCAACACAACTAGGGGTTTTATGCATAGGGCTAATCGATATCAGAGCTTTTACCATGGTGAAATATTTATGCACTTGGCTCTTTGCAATGCGATAGGTGCTTGGATGGCTTAGCGCCTGGCTCTAGCACCAAGGCGTATGGAGGGGAAGGGTTAAAGACTTAACCCAAGGGGGCTTAAGTGTATAATATAAAAAATGTGATTTTTATGCAATTTCGATGTTTTTAGTGGATGTTGGGGGGTTTTGATAAGGCAAAGAAAGGGTCTTAAACTTTTTCAAAGGGGTTTCGATGGAGGAAAAGGGGGAAAATATGAAAATGAAAGACTTCATGGGGGATGAAGGGGTTAAAACGAGGTTAGTTTAGAAAGAGGAAAGGAAAGGGAAAAGGAGTTTGCAACAGTATTTTGTCTTGGAAATCAACAAGATTTCAGAGTGTAAATGGGCACAACAGTGAAGATTTTGATAGAGGCATGAGGCCTTCAAGAGTCTTCAAGAGCCAACACTTTTTGCAATAAAATCTGTTCCTTGAAGGCTCCAAAAATTAGTTAGCCACCTTTTAGTATAAAAAATTTCATAGGTGGCTAACACCACCACTGGGAAAATCCCATGTGCAGAACCGTAAATAACCTCTGTGACTCAGATCTACCACCACCGAGCAAATCCCATGTGCAGAACTGCCAAAGAGAGAGATTGGCACTTTTCTGAGGCAAATATCTGCACCAAATAAAATATTCATGTAAGTGCCTAAATTGGTGCAGGTATAGCTGTGGAAGTCTTGCCAATTGCACTTTTTGGCACGACTATCAGCAGAAAAAATCGCGCCAACCCTCCTGTGCTTAGAGATTCCAAAAAAAATCATTCGAGACCTGTGAGTTAGCTGTTTGCTGTAGACACCTGCTCCTATGAGCACGAAGCTCCTGTGTGCACCGTAGCCACTAAGGATTTATAGCCACTAAGGCTTTGTAGCCACTAAGACTTTCAAAACAAATCAGGCTCACCCTGTTTGAGCTCTGATACTAAGCTAAAAACTGAATTGATTAGAAACTGCAGCTCACAGGTGAGTACTGCACCTGGAGGCTGCACAGAAATGGAGAGTACACTCTACATTCATTAATCAAATGATACAACTATAAGTACATCACAAAGAAGTATGAAGTTGTAAACAAAATCCTATATCCTAGGAACTAATCCTAACTTAAGGATCTATGTTACAACAATGTAACCATTTCTCCATTAATATACAAATAATATTAATTATTTCCAGAGCTTTGAGATTCTAGGGTTTCGCTACTCCAATTAGGTCATCGTGGCATTTGCGCTATAACTTTGTTTCTATGAAGGTTCAGAATCTAAAATTTTTAAAGTGCGAAGCCAAAATTCTGAGGAACATCATCGAAAAATTTCAGAGCTTGGCTCGCAATATTTTAAGAGATCTGATCTGTGCAAGTTAGGTCATTTTGTAGGCTCCTGAATTTAACCTAAACAGGTCATCGTCGTATTTGTGTAATAACGTTTTTTCTGTGAAGGTTCAAAAGCTAAACATTTTAGATTGCAAAGCCAAAATCCTGAGGAACATCTTCGTAAAATTCCAGATATTGGTTTGCAATATTTTTAGAGATATGATTTGTAGCAGTTAGGGCTTTTTGAGGCTTCTAAATTTCATGTCTAAGAGGTGATCGTGGGAAAATATTCATAGCTCTCTCTCTGAGCATCGGATTGGAATTTTGTAAAAAGTGACTGCAAGTAAATAGATTGTGGTTTTTAGTTTATCAATTTTAGAGCCAAAGGAGGAAACAGTGACACGTGGCAAGTCGTACAAGTTCACTCTACTGAACTAGTCTAAAATTGGGTCATTGTGGGAGATTGGACATAACTTTGACTTGAAGAATCCAAATCAGATCAGACCTATGGCAGTTGAAAGAAGCTTCAGAGGGATACTATAGGGCTGAATTTTAGATATTAAGGATTTTCAATTATAGAGATAATTCAATTTCAATATTTAGCTCCTCAAAAGCAAGTAAAAGGTGTGTATTTGTTTTTTTCGAATTGCATAAATCTTGTTTGAAAAATCAGTTTGAAGTGATTCCAAGGGCCTATTGAGCATATATTTCAGTATTGGGTTCTGAAATGCCTCCTAAAAAGAATTCAACACCCATTAAGCCCTCTGAAATCTATACTATGATGCATGAAGAGGAATAATTGCAGTATGAGATATCAAAATTACGGTACCAAGTGCAACAAGTTTCGATCTTACGAAGAGAAACCGAAGATGACATATATGGTTTAAAAGCAGAAATGGAGGCTAAGTTGGATGGTTTGAAGGATAAAATAATAGCTAATATGGATGATAAATTAGTGGAAGATGACATCGAGCATCAACAACAAGTTCTCCAACTCTCAAAGGGTAAACTAACTTTGGTACATAATCTAATGAAACAACAAGAATATCAACATCACATCAAAAGAAGTTTTGAAGCAGTCACATAAATAAGAACTCGACAAGTACGATAAATTTCAGAGTATCTCAGCAAGTGGAAGAACTTTCCTGTAGAATATTCCACATGGGAGGATGAGAATTTTATACAGAAGCATCAAGAAATAATCAAGTGTTGGGAAAAACACTTGTTTGAAGGAGAGGGGCATGTTAAGTCCCTATATTAATAGTGTAGTCCCTTATTATGTTAGTGTAGCCCCCCTTATTGTTATTTTTGTACCCCTGTAACCCCCATATTGTTATTATTGTGCCCTTACATTATTATTGTTAGGTCGGCTAAGATTACATTATGGCCCCATTAGGATTATATTGTGGCCCCATGGACTCCTATATATAAAAGGAGGTTTTCTTCATTTGTATCATCCAAGAATTTTTCATTCATGTAATGTATTGGAGGTTGCCCCCTCGAAGTGGCTTATTTCTAAGGCGTTGATATCTCTTTTCTTCTCTTTTTGGAGCTAGTTTCACAACATTTGGATTTTGAGTGAGATCTAAAATTCAATTTTCTCCATATGAAATCCAATGAAACCAAAAACTCTCTCAAACATCTTGATTCATTTCATAGTAATGTTAAAATTTCTATATAAAAGAGAATGTCACTTTTTCTTTAAGAATTTAATATTACCATGAAATTGATAACAATAGTAAAGTCATATAGTTGAATATTAGGCACTTATTATGAGCTATTTCCCAACTAAAAAAACATTAAAAGAAAAAAGAAAAACAAACCCCACTTGATGCTTTCTAAGTAAGTTTACTATACCAAACCAGACAAAAAAAAAATATTCAAGCCACCAATTCAAACCCATTTTTGCCTCAAAACGGTCAGACTACGACTGGTCCCATTTGGTCCTTATAATTATTGAATACTTCGAGCACATTTGTTGAGTCCTTTATAGTAAACAAAGTTTTTGTTTCTTTAAATTTAAAAAATCAATTACATATTTATGTAAACTTAATATTAATTTATAAATAATTTAAGTTATAATACATTTTTATTAAATGAATTTATTTAATACTTTGTTTATCTTTGTTAAAAAAAAAACACACACAATATAAATTAGCATGAAAGAAAGTTATGGATATATTAGTATGAAAGAAAGTTATGAAGAAGATTGTAAGGGAAGTATGTTTTTCATTTTAATGATAACAATGAATATCTACTAAAATTTATATAGTCTATAGGATTTTAAGAAGGTGAAAGATTAGATGGAATTTTTTACATTTTTAATTTTATGTTTAAAAGATAATGACAAAAGTGTTGAAAGATGGTCATAGTTTTGCTAACTTAAAGGTCAAGAAGGTTGATAGTGTGAAAAATAATTAGTTTGAATGTGAATATAAGATGGTCAATTTAAGATAAAGCGTTTTTCATCTTCCATATTTTTAGAATCTTAAAGTTAACAACCTCATTCATCTCATGGTGTTTTGGGAATTGTGCAACACCGAGATTCACTATGAAGGGCATGATCTTCAAATTAGTTTTTTTCTTAGCAATGTTCATTTTATTCTAAACACTAGTCAAGACAAATGACCTCTTAATCTCCACAATTATTTAGAGCATCCACATAAACTTCTTTGCTTATTTAAAAAATGAGAAATATTCTTTTGTTTTCATTTAGAAAATAAAATCTTCAAAATTTTATAAATTTATTAAATATAATTATATAAATAAAATGGAAAAATTCTCTTTTTAATCTGGAAACTATATTATTCAATGTAATATAAAGTAAGTTATAGTATTTTGAGCATGTGGTATTGATAAGCCATGATATTGGGCCATTGTATTTTAACAAATTCCATTTAGAAATTAAGAATATCCATTGTAAAGTAAAACTAAATCTAATGAATAAAAATATTGTTGTTTATTTCTTCAAAATATATATATATATATATATATATATATATATATTAGTAATAATAATAATAATAAAAATTATAAATTTTAACAATATTATAAAATAAAAGTATTAATGTTTATTTCTCTCTTTAATCTGGAAACTATATTATTCAATGTAATATAAAGTGAGTTATAGTATTTTGAGCATGTGGTATTGATAAGCCATGATATTGGGCCATTGTATTTTAACAAATTCCATTTAGAAATTAAGAATATCCATTGTAAAGTAAAACTAAATCTAATGAATAAAAATATTGTTGTTTATTTCTTCAAAATATATATATATATATATATATATATATATATATTAGTAATAATAATAATAATAAAAATTATAAATTTTAACAATATTATAAAATAAAAGTATTAATGTTTATTATGAATTAATTTTTACAGATTTTAAAACTATTTACTTTATATAACTACCCTAATTTATATATATTACCATTTTAAAAATTAACGCTGACACAAACTTGATTTGGTAAACACACTTATGTTCGAAATTTTGAGAACGGACGAAGGAGCAATTTACTATCTATAGCATGGATTTAAAGGAATTGAGAATGGTAAAAACATAACTTTGATTAGAACTTGGTTGCCTTTCAACTATTTGAAATATTGGTTGCTTTCAATTTATGCGATCGGCTGAAGGCTTGGTGTGGATCTGGGTGAAGTGATCTACCTCCTTTGCACTTCTGGCGTGCCCGTAAGTTAACTGTCTTTGTGAAGACGACGGATAACATTTTGGTTTGATTCATTTTAAGAATTGTAAAACATGAAAATATTAATACATGAATGTTGGAACATATTGGATTTGGAATAATTTAGTTGTGTTTAAAAGGGCATTATGTGCAAGTTTATCTTTTGATTCGATTGGTTTTGCAAGGGATCAACACAAATCAAGAGATCAAGAAAGACATTTAATTATTTAAGACATTCAATTCATGATAGACAAAATTTAATATAGTTAATGGGCGAACACAACTTTCTGAACTTTGCAGACATTAAGTGAAGTAAATAACACTTGTTGAATAAATATTTACTTTAATTATTTAATATGTTGCTGAATGGGTAATTGTCTTTATGTTCCAATTTCATTTATGGGACATCCTTATTGAGGTATGGTTGTCAGAAAATTTAAGCGGTGGTTGAGATTAATTTTCCAACACTCTCCCTTAATTGCAACTACTGCAATGACCATTCCCAAACCTCTGAGATAAACAAAAATTCCATGTGCCAATGGATTTGTGAAGATGTCTACAAATTGTTTTTCTGACCTGCTGCAACACAATCTCACTATTGTTAACTACTGCTCTTATGAAATGATATTTTGCATCAATGTGCTTTTTCCTTTTGTGAAAGACATAATTCATTGATAGTGAAACTACTAAATTGTTGTCATAGAAAATAGTGGTTGTTCCATCTTGTTCACGACATAAATCTCTCAACATCCTTCTCATCCAAATTTCTTGACATGTTGCTGCTCTTGCGGTGACATATTCAACTTCTATTGTTGACAATGACACTATCGGTTGCTTCTTCGCAACCCATGAAATGGCTCGTGAACCCAAATGAAAAACATATCATGACGTGCTCTTTTTTTCATCAACACTTTCTACCCAGACATAGTTAGTGTAACCAACTAGCCTAAAATTATCTGTTGCGATGTACAAAATGCCATACTCCTTTGTTTTGGAAACACTGAGGGGGGGTGAATCAATATTTCTTTTCAATTGTTAATTTTTTCCAGTTAGATTCTTCACAATTAAAATAGAGAGGTGTATAATAATAATATTATTAAGGATTGATAAGAACTTCAATCCTTTTTCAAGTAATTGAGTACAATAGATGTGTGAGGGCACCAACCCTTCAATGAATCAGGCACCAACCTGTTTCCAAGCACCAACTTGGACTTTGATGAGGCTCCGACCTCTAGGGCTTCGACCCTATCTTCTCAAGGCACCAACCTTGTGTTTAGAAGCTCCTACCCAAAAGAGACCAATCCTGCTTTGCTTCTTTACTGGACTATTAGTTCACAATTGCTTCATTTCACCAATCTGCACAATACTGCATCATGTAATCTACACCACACTTCTTCATTAATTCTGCACTAGTGTTCATGCACCAAGGCTTTTAGCACTGCATCAGGATTTTTGCACCACACCAAAAATTCAACACTACTCCATGCCAAGACTTCACTGTAATCCGCAAACTGTAAGAGTAACAATTGAACAACACTTGAAGACACAATCCAAGGGAATTGCAAGCTACGGTAAGTCTGAATTTCCTTGGTCTTCAACACCCACAATTCTGGGCTCCACCGAGGCTATAATAGTCACTGTTCTGGGAAATATATCAAGTCCAACCCACAACTATTTCAGATAGGACCGAGACTTTAATATCACACAGGTCACTACAAATTCAGATAGGAGCAGCTTCAAATAGGTCCGAACTACAGTGAAAATTCTGAGTCAAACTTCAGAAGATCCAAGCTATATTACACGGAGATAGGTCCGAACCAAACTTCAGTGAATCCAAATTCTATTACAGTGAGACTTTGGTTGATTGAGCTGCATTACAGTGAGACAGTTCCAAGCTTTAGGAGTTCTGAAATAGAAAATGAGTTCTTCAATATGTCACCTTCTTAAAACTGTGCATAGACAGAGGTCTAATGATTAGTCCTGTAGCCTCTTTACCCAAGTCCGAGGGTTTTACAGATATGTGATATACACATAATTTTCTTAACCCAAAACAACTCTCCCTTTTGTCATCCCTTAGTTCATGAGATGTGAACTATATCTTTTGCTCTGAGATATTTTTTTACCCAGATGTTATATCAAAACTAGGAGACCGAAAACCCTTTTTATAT
The DNA here is from genome assembly GCA_034641835.2 of Pinus albicaulis. Taxonomy (NCBI): domain Eukaryota; kingdom Viridiplantae; phylum Streptophyta; class Pinopsida; order Pinales; family Pinaceae; genus Pinus; species Pinus albicaulis. Next base: position 1,401,904,460 of record CM076574.1, on the reverse strand, counting down.
GAATTTGTCATACAAATGAAAAGACACAACTTTTGGAAGTGAGGCCAACATGAGACTCTAAGTATAGGTCGGTTAGATAAAAAAAAAAGTTTTTCTAAACTTAAAAATTCAATATCTCACAAACTACTAGGAGTTTTGGGACAAATAAGGGCTCATTGGAAAGCTAAAATTATGCTCTAAAGGATGGTGAAGGTCTCACAAAGAAATTATGCCTCTAAGATGGCGAAACATATTTTTCTTTGTGATTTTCCTTAAATTTTATGCATAAAAAGTTTGGGACAACATGAGGAATGTTTGGGACAGTGTGGCTTGTTCATTATTTGGTTTCTTCATTGTTATCAATGTCATCATATAGTCTTCCATCATCTATAATCTAGTCCATCAACAAGTATGTTCATTCATTCATCATATTTCCATCAATGACAAATTGGATTAACAATCTCCCCCTTTGTCATTGGATGACAATATTTTTCTTCTCTCCCCCTTTGAAATCAATGGAAACGGGGTGCCAACATGCTCCCCCTGTGATGTTGCTCCCCCTTTCATGTTGTTCCTCTTGAGATGCTGCTTGATTTAATGTGATGCAAGAGTAATGACCCCCATATTTTGTCAAATATACTCAAATGCTTCTCGTGAAAGGGGTTTTGTAAAGATATCTGCAACTTGTTATTTTGTATTGACGTATTCCAACTTGATATTTTGTTCAAAAAATTTTTCTGAGAGAGAATGGTATTTGATTGGAATATGTTTGGTCTTTGAGTGCGTCAATAGATTTTTTAAAAGACTAATGGCACTAGTGTTGTCACGAAAAAATAGTAATTTGTTACTTAGTTTCTATGTTGACATCTTTAAAGGCTTCCTTCATTCATAGAATTTATGTACAACAATCAGCAACAGCTATATATTCGGCTTCAGTTCTAGAAAGAGATATAGATGATTGCATTTTTCTGAGCTAAGATATAAGACAATCTCCCATAAAGAATGCATTTCCACTGGTACTTTTTCGATCATCCATGCTTCCAGTCCAGTCAGCATCAGAGTAAGTTGTCACAATAAGTGTTCAACTCTTAGGATACCAAAGACCGAAATCTGTTGTTCATTTAAGATATCTGAGAATTCTCTTCACAGCCACAAGATGGGATTATTTAGGACTTGACTGAAATCTTCCTACCATTCCTACTGCTTGCATAATAGCTAGTCTTGTAGCAGTTAAGTATAGGAGAGCCCCAATTATTGACCTGTAAAGAGTTGCATCTATAAGAGGGGTATCATCATCTTCACTTCATTTACAATATGTGGTCATCGGTGTGCTCATTGGTGCACAATCTTCCATCCCATACCTTTTGAGTATGTCTTTAAGATATTTTTCTTGAGATATAAACATGCTTGTAGAGGTTTGAGATATTTGTAGCCTAAGAAAGTAAGAAAACTCACCAATCATTGGCATTTCGAATCTTTTTGACATATTTAGAGAAAATTCATGGCTGATCTCATCATTATTGCTAACAAAGATTAGATCATCAATGTATATAAGAGTGATCAAAAGTTTTTCCTTGCCCATCTTCATGTAAATATTTCTACCCGCTACTCCCTTTTTGAAGCCTTCTTGTTGTAGAGAGTGATCCAACTTTGCATACCATGCTCTAGGGGCTTGTTTTAATCCATAGAAGGCTTTTTTTAGCTTGCATACAAATTCCTTCCCTTCAGAAAGATCAAATCCTTCTAGTTGCTCCATGTAAACTTCTTCCTTGAGATCTCCATTCAGGAATGTTGATTTTACATCCATCTGATAAACCTTGAATCCTTTTGAGAAATTAAATGCCAAAAACATTCTTATGGCTTCCAATCGAGCTACTGGTGCAAAGGTTTCTTCGAATTCAATTCATTCAATTTGTGAGTATCCCTTGCAGACAAGTCTGGCTTTATTTCTGATGATTTGTCCATCCTCATTCATCTTGTTTTTGAATACCCATTTTGTTCCAATTATATTTTATCATTTGGACGAGGTACTAGCTCCCAGGTCTCATTATTTTTTATTTGAGACATTTCTTCTTCCATGGCCTTTATCCAATAAGGATATTTACTTGCTTGAGAAATTTTTTTAGGTTATATTAAAGATAATATAGAAAGATCATATTTTCTTGGAGTGTTTGTCATCCTTCTTCAGGTTTGAATTCCTTCATCTATATTCCTGATAACCTGTTCTCTCAGATGATGTTTTTGAATGAATTTGATCTTAGAAGGAGTTTGTGAAGGTTCACTTTGAGGTTATCCATCCTCCTCTTCTTTTTCAAGTTCTTCTTCTTCACTTTCTTCAAGGAAAGGCTCAACTTCATGATCTTCAATTCTCTTTTCTGGAATACCTTCATTAATCTTCACATCAATGCTTTCCACTATTTTCCGTAGAAGATTTTTGTAACATTTGTAAGCTTTGCTCCTTGTGGAGTATCCAAGAAATATTCCTTCATCAACCCTAGAATCAAATTTTCCTGGCGAGTCATCAATTATTATTATGAAGCATTTGCTTCCAAAAATCCTGAAATATTTTACTAAAGCAAGTCTTCCTTTACATAATTCATAAGGATTCTTTTCATTATTTGGTCTTAGTTGAGTTCAATTTCAGGTATAAACTGCCATCCCAACTACTTCTCTCCAAAATTTTGGTTGCAAATCAACTGCTAGTAGCATTGTCCTTGCCATTTCTTGAATGATTCGGTTCCTTCTTTAAACTACTCCATTTTTCTTGGGTGTCCTGGTGGTAGAGATTTCTCTTTTGATACCATGCTCCTTACATAATTCATCAAATTCTTTTGAGGTGAATTCTCCTCCTCTATCCATTCTAAGAAATTTAATCTTATAATCTTTCTCATTTTCAATGAGAGCTTTACGATTCTTAAAACATGCAAATGCTTCGGATTTATATTTTATGAAATATACCCACATCATTATAGTATAGTCCTAAAAAAATAGAGAAAATTACCTTTCAGCTTGAAGAGCTGGAGTACTAGCTGGCGCACATAAATCTGCATGAATGATTTCCAGAGGTTTTGATGTTGAGAACTCCTTAGTTTTGTGGCTAGTTCTAGTTTGCTTTCCATGTTGAAATGGGCCACATAAACTTTATTTGGCTTGAACATTTTTGGAATGTCCCTTACCGCATTAATTTTGTTGATGTTGACCAGGTTATCAAAACTTGTATGCCCCAACTTCTTATGCCATAACCAACTTTCATCTGTTTGAATTAAGTAATGTTTATCTCCTTGGATTTTACTGAGAATGTAGACATTATCTGGTGTTCTTACTCCTTTTGCCACAAGTTCTCCTGAGTATGAGTCTCTTATTTCACAATTTTTAGTACTAAAGACAACATTATTTCCTTGGTCACAAATTTGGCTAACACTTAAGAGATTGTGTTTGAGCCCTTATACCAACAAGGTATTTTGAGCCTTTCCTTGTCCATTGACAAGGGTAGCATTTTATTTTCCAGTGATTTTAGCAGATCCACTTCCAAAGAATAAGTTTCTATTTTTATTTTTCAATGAGACAAACTTCTTTTGGTCACCTATCATATGTATTGAGCATCTACTATCCACAAACCAATGACTTTCTTCACTATGAGCACATAGAGCTAGGCGACATTTATCCGTTTTGAGATTTACGCTTTTAGCTTCCTCTCCTTTGAGAGGGAAATTTTTTTCATTATGATCATAATTATTACATAATGAGCAAGACGGATCAAAATTAGCCAAAGGATCAAAGGAATTGTAAGTTTTTATTTTTCCTTGCTCCTTATGACCACGTGATTTGTTTGTTTGATCTTTCAATCTTGGTGCTTCATTCTTATGAGCCTTGCAATGCTTAGCTTGATGCCCAAAATTTTTACAATAGTAACAATACCCAAGAAAAATAGTTTGGTACATGTTGTAATAGCCATAGCTTGAACCAAAATTCTTCCTTGGAGTTGCTATTTCTTCAATTATTTGTTTTGATATGGTCCTTTGTTCCTAACGAGATGACTTTTCTTCTTTTGGATGGCAAGAGAGCATGTTGGCATAACTCCTTGCATTATTTTTTGTACTTGATGATTCTCCTTTGAAACCAATTCTAGATTTTTCATGTTGAGGTTTTTGAGTATTAAGAATGTTATGAAGTGCTTGAGAGCTTTTCCAACTCCTTTTGACTTGCTCCAATTCCTTTCTTAGAGATATTTTGTCAACTTCACATTTTTCATAGATATCATCCTTCTCTTTTAGCTTACTATTCAAGAAGTCTTCTCTTATTTTTTCTTCCTCTTTTTCTACTTTGAGAATATTATCTTCTTTCGTAGATTCTGATTTTCTTCAATGGAACTCATTAGTAGTTTATCCATGTTTTCTTCATCTTCTAGTTGTGAATCATCATCATTTGTAAACGCCATGAATAACACTTCTTTGCTTCCAACATAGTTACTTTCCTCATATGATTCATCATCACTTTCTTTGTGATGACGCATATTTCTAGTTGATTTATTTTTGATGAATACAAATTCATCTTCATCAACTCATCTTGTTTGGAGGAGAAGTTATTCTTATTAAACCCTTTCTTTTTGTACATTATCCTTTTAGAGTCCTCTTCATCGTCACTATCATGTTTATGAGGACATTTTGCAACCTAATGACTTATTCTTCCACATTTGAAACAAATAAGAGGGTACTTACCTTTTATCTTAGATCCCTTCTTAAGTCTTTGTACAAACTGAGCTAATTTGGTTTCATCATTAGAATGATTGCTGCTTCTATTCCATCCTTTTCCTCTTTTTGTTGATTTTGAGGCTTTAAATGTTGCTTCTTTGAAATTTGGACTTCCTTTCCTAATCTTATAGGAAATGAGAATTCCGTGAGGTTCATCCATCTTGAGAGTATCTAGGTCCTTCATTTCTTCTATGGCACTTACTTTGGAGTCAAATCTGTCAAGAAGCGATCTCAGGCTCTTTTGAACAATAGTGCTTTCGTCTATATTTTCTCCTAGCCCTTACAGAGAGTTAACCACATCAGCTACTCGGAGGAATTATGATGCAATATCTTCTTCATCATCCATTTTTCAGACTCTCGAGTTGTCTTCTATAGGTTTGAAGCTTTTCCTTATTAAATTTGGAGTTCCCCATCATACAGGGAAACAAACTATCCCATACTTCTTTGGCCGAGTCACAATTCATGACTTTCGTGAATTCGGAATCGGTAATTCCACTAGTGATGGAATTTAAAGATTTGGAATTAGCAATGTAGGAATTTCTTTCTCCTGGATCAGCTGGAAGACTAGAGGGAGCTTTGTACCCATCCAAAAATGAGTGCCATACTTCTAGACCAAGAGACATCACATAGTAGGACATCCTCTTTTTCCAAAAGCCAAAATTTGTTCCATCAAACATAGGCAACTTCCTTGTTGCTTCTATGTTCTTCATTGTGCCTAATAATCCTTCTTCCAGCGGTTAGGCTAATAATGAAGAAGCTGGCTCTGATACCAATTGTTGGAAATACTGAGAGGGGGGGGTGAATTAGTATTTATTTTCAATTTTTAATTTTTGTGAGTTATATTCTTCAAAATTAAAAAAGAGGTGTATAATAATAATATTATTAAGGACTAATAAGAACTTCAATCCTTTTTCAAATAATTGAGTAAAATAGACGTGTGAGGGCACCAACCCTTCAATGAATCAAGCACCAACCCTTCAATGAGTCAGGCACGAACTTGTTTCCAAGCACCAACTTGGACTTTGATGAGGCTCTGACCTCTAGGGCTTTGACCCTATCTTCTCAAGGCACCAACCTTGTGTTTAGGAGCTCCTACCCCACGTACACCAATACTTCTTTTCTTCTTTACTGGACTATTAGTTCACAATTTCTTCATTTCACCAATCTGCACAATACTGCATCATCTAATCTACACCACACTTCTTCATTAATTCTTCACCAGTGTTATTGCACCAAGACTTTCAACACTGCATCAGGATTTCTGCACCACACCAAAAATTCAGCACTGCTCCATGCCAAGACTTCACTGTAATCCGCAAACTGTAAGAGTAACAATTTGAACAATACTTGAAGATATAGTCCAAGGGAATTACAAGCTACAGTAATTTTGAATTTCCTTGGTCTTCAACACCCACAATTCTGGGCTCCACCTAGGCTATAATATTCACTGTTTCGAGCAATATACCAAGTCCAACCCACAGCTATTTCAGATAGGAAAAAGACTGTAATATCACATAGGTCACTACAAATTTAGACATGAGCTACTTCAAATGGGTACGAACTACAGGGAAAAGTCCAAGGCAAACTTTAGAAGATCAAAGTTGTATTACACGAAGACAAGTCTGAGCCAAATTCAGTGAATCAGAATTCTGTTATAGTGGGACAGGTACGAGTGAGACGTTGGTTGATCGAGTTGCATTACAATGAGACAGGTCCAAGCTTCAAGAGTTCTGAAACAGAAAACAATTTCTTCATTATGTCACCTTCTTAAAAATGTGCATAGACAAAGGTTCTATGATTAGTCCTGTAGCCTCTTTACCCAAGTCCGATGGTTTTACATGTATGTGATATACATATAATTTTCTTAACCCAAAACAACTTTATTTTTTCTCCTCTCTTAGTTCATGAGAGGTGAACTATATATTTTGCTGTGAGATATTTTTTTACCGAGCTATTATATCAAAAATAGAAGATCGAAAACCATTTTTATATGAATTTGTCATACAAATGAAAAGATACAGCTTTTGGAAGTGAGGCTGACATGACACTATGAGTGTAGTTCGGCTAGATAAAAAAATATATTTTTCTAAACTTAAAAACTCAATATCTCACAAACTACTAGGAGTTTCAGGACAAATAAGGGCTCATTGGAAAGCTAAAATTATGTTGTAAAGGATGGTGAAGGTATCACAAAGAAATATTGCCTCTAATATGGTGAAACATATTATTATTTGTGACTATCCTTAAATTTTATGCATAAAAAGTTTGGGACAACATGAGGAATGTTTGGGACAGCGTGGCTTCTTCATTGTTATCAATGTCATCATATAGTATTCCATCATATATCATCTATCCGTCAACAAGTATGTTCATTCATTCATCCTATTGCCATCAATGACAACTTGGATAAATACTTTGTCCTATTGACATACTTTAAAATTATTTTCTTTTCTTGCCAATGTGTCTCCTTGGGTGTTTCCATGAACCTTGACACAAAGATCATTTCATACATTATATCAGGCCTAGTTGTGGTCAAATACATTAGGTTTCCCACAATAATTTTTTATAATGTTAGATTGACATTGGTGTTGCAATATTCCTTGCTCAACTTCAACCCCATTATAGTTGGAGTTGGTGCTGGCTTGATGTTTTGCATATTAAACCTCTCTAAAATAGCTGCAACATACTTTGCTTGAGATATAAAAATTCCATTTTCTATTTTCTTCACTTATATGCCCAAAAAATATCTTAACAACCCCAAGTCAGTCATTTCAAACTCACTTTTCATGATTGCTTTGAAATCAACGATGAGGGAATCATCACTCCCTATAAAAATCAAATTATCTACATACATGATGAAAATAAGAAGCTTACCGTCACTTTCTTTGATGTAGAGAGTAGGTTCACCATCACATTTGTCGAACCCATTTTCCATCAAGTAAGCATCTATCCTGCTATACCATGCACGTGGTGCTTGCATCAACCCATAAGATATTTCCGCAACCTACACACCTTGTCTTCTTGGCCTTCTACCTCATAACCAGGTGGTTTCAAAAAATATACCTCCTCTTTCAGCACTCCATTCAAGAACGTCGATGTTACGTCCATTTGATACACTTTCCATTTATGTTGTGAAAAAATTGACAACATTGTACACACTGTCTCCATCCTCGTGACCCATGCAAATGTATCCACATAGTCTCTTTCATGTTTATTTGGCCTTATAGACCCACTTCACTCCAATGAATTCTTTACCTTGCAGAAGGTCCACTAACTCCCATGTGTCATTCCTTTCTATTGCTCCTATTTATTCATCCATCTACACAACCCATTTCTCTTCTTTGAATGCACCTTCAAAGTGTATTGGGTCATATACATGAAAAAATAATGTAAATAAAGAATTCAGATCAGTGCTACTATCAACTTCATCTTGCTCATAAATTTCATTTAAATTTCTGAATTTTGGTCTTCTTATTCTTGTAGAATATGGGATTGGTGTTGCACTTAAAGTAGATGGCGATGCATATATTTGTGGTGTGATTGGAGAAGCACATGTTTGTTTGCGCAACGTTGTCCAATTATTTTTTGATGGTGTCACTTAGTGACTACTTTATTTATCTTGTGTAGGTGAAGGAGGAGTCATCGTTGAGGAGTTACTTATTGCAGTGAATTCCTCTTTTTCTTCATGTGGCGTACATGTCTTCACATTGAATGTCTTATCTAAAATTCCATCCCATGATTCCTCTTCTATGAAATGAACATCTCTACTGATTACTACCTTCTTGGTTGATGGATTGTAGAGCTTGTATGCCTTGGATTCATCATTGTATCCAAAAAATATAAATTTCTCCCCCTTGATGTCCAACTTCTTCCTCAACTCATATGGGACATGTGCATACGGCACACACCCAAACACTCTCATATGAGTGACACTATGTTTTATTCCACTCAATGCCTCTTCAAGAACTATATTAATAACACTTTTGGTTAGACACCTATTAATAATATACACTGCACAAGTGAAATCTTCAGCCCAATAATCATTTGGAAAATTAATTCCCTTCAACATACTCCTTTCCATTTCCATGAAGGTCCTATTCTTCCATTCCACAACACCATTTTGCTGAGGTGTATACCTTGTTTTAAATTTCATGTGAATTCCATTCTCCCTGTAAAAACATAGGAAGTCATTTGTGATGTATTCACTACCTCTATCAATCCTCAAGACTTCAATGTAGTGTCCAATTTTCTTCTCAAAAATTGCTTAAGTTTGCACCAAGAAACAGTAAAATTGGCATTCGGAAACAACATCCTTGATCCTAGTGAAATTAAGCACCTACACTATGTGGGGCCCACACAGGCTATTTTTAGGTGGATGTATATATATAGATGCATGAGAAAATTCTATTTATAGATGAGGTCTATTTATAGATGTATGTGAAAGTTCTATTTATATATTGCATGTCTATTTAAAGATGCATGTCGACTATTATTATTCCTTAATAATAGTTGGATAATAAACAATAATCTATTCTCAATGAGCACTTGGAAATAGTTAACTGACTTGCAAATAAGTTAGCTATAGGAATTTCAAGTTAAGAGGTTGGTTGGTGGGACATGCAAGTGGAATTAGCTGTAACTGAGTGATTCTAGTTGTAACAAATTTGGAAGTGCAGTGGTGCATGAGTTGTGCAAGTTGTAAATCAGTTTAACTCAGTTAAGTGAGTTAAACTCAGTTATGCTAGTTGTAACTGAAGATACACTAGTGAGAGATCAAGTGAATTAATTATTAATTAATTCACAATCATTGGCCTCACATGCAACTAAATATTTACTACTATTAATTGCATGCATGTCAGATCAAGTGGAGACCCAGTTGAGTTCTAGGTGAAAGCGCGGATAACTATTAGTTGTGACATTATCTGGTTGCACACATGCAACCACACACACACATTGGATGTTCCTATGAGTATTGCACAGTCAAGGCAGGAAAGAATCATTCATTTAGAGCTTCTTGACCATTAGGGATTGCACAGTGGAGGCAGGCTGTTTGGAGACAGTAAATTGGCTAAGGAACTTGCCAATTTTTGTATGACAGTGTGAGACAGTTAGCTATTGTACTGAGAGTTCTTGGGTTGGAGCTTCATATGTAATTTTTTCATAATCCATGATATAATACATAATAGAAGATAGTGGGGTTTTGAGCTTTATGCTTTGCCAGTAAATTATCTATGTTATGTGTGATTGATCTTTCTTCATGATATTGTGATTGGTGATTGTGTTTCAAATTCCACAAAGATTTTGTAGAAGCGATTTTGTATTTAATAGTGCAATATAATTTTTAGATTAGGAGAATCTAGGCAATACGTATTTTGTATTAAATTTATACATGGTATCAGAGCACAGGATATTGCAATTTTGAAGGAGGAGTTGAGTTTGTTGGTGGAAAGAATTCAAATTTGTAGAAATATTTTCTTGTTGCTACTGTTGAGTAAACATAAAAATGGCTTTCAATGGCTTACGGCTAGAGTATGCACTTGAGGGAATCTCAAACTAAATTTCTTGGAAGGACAGGATGGAGGTGGTGCTCGAAGATAATGGCTTGAAGGAATTCATTGACAATAATGTTCCTAAGCCCACTTCGATAGATGCTGCATTACTTGATGCATGGCAAAAGAAAGTGGCAAAGGTGAGGAGGATTTTGTTGGAAGGAGTACAATACCACATTGTCTCAACCCTTCATGTGAAAGCCACACCATATGCTACGTGGAAGGCTTTGAAGGATCTATTCCAAAGGAACGACGACCATAGGGAATTGGTGCTCAAAGATAAACTCAGGAAGATGAAGATGAAAAAGAATGACACTATTCTAGTATACTTAACAAAGTCTGTCCAATGTAGAGATGAGCTTGGGAGTGTAGGAATAAGTGTTGTTGATGATGATTTGGTGAGTTTGGCTCTCTTGGGACTTCCTAAGAGTTGGCGCAATTATTAATACTCTATCAATGGATGAGAAAAATTGTCGGATTGGGAATGACTGTGGTTGGATTTGGTGCAGGAGGAGTTCAGGCAGAACACCAGAGATGTGTCTTCATCTAAGCATGATGATGAAGAGAATTGTGCTTTGGCTACCAAGGTGAAGAAGGGGAATGGGAAAAAATTACATTCTAAATCTGAGGCCAGTGAATATGGAAAGGAGCACAACATGTCCAAAGTGAAGTGTTTTCACTATCACGAGCATTGACATATTTCCACAAATTGTCCACAAAAGAAGAAGAACAAGATGGTTGCTAGAGCTGTAGCTGGTGGGGCTCTTTCCTCACACTTTGAACTTTAATTCTCATTGATCGCATGCATGGTGTCAAGTGCATTGGGATTGGGATGGTACTTGGATAGTGGTGCTTCCTTTCGCATGACAAGAGATAAGAAAAATTCCAGTGACTTGGAGGAGAAATATCTTCAAATGCATATTGAGTTGGGAAATGATGGATGATATAGTGCCACTGTAATTGGTACCATTACCTTTCACAGGGTGTCAGGTAAAATGTTTCATTTAAAATATGTAATGCATGTACCAAGTTTGAAGAAAAATTTAGTCTCAGTCGCAATGTTAGAGGATAGAGGCTATGATTTTGTCTTTAGTGAAGGAAAAGTTTTCTTGCGACATAAAGCAACAAGGCAAGCCAAGAAGGTTGGGATTCTAGTTAAGAATCTCTATAGACTTGATGTAGATGGGATTTCTATAGAGCTTCCTACTGTTGGGAAATGTGAGAAAGCCATGCAATTGACCCTTGAGAGGGAGCTAGATTTTCATGCAGGTAAGAGTGAACCTTAGGATGTGGAGCAGTCACGAGATGAGGATAATTGAGTGGGAGCAACCACTCATGCAAAGAAATTTCATGCTAGATGGGCAGAGGGAGTACATGCAGCTATACCACCAGGTGAGAGGTCGGGCAACATGCATGGATAATCCAAGAAGAAATTTATGGGCAAGATTCATTGAGATGGTGTGGATCTCATGAATCAAAACTGGCTACAAAGAGCCCACAGAGCAGCAGTAGCAGGATCAGTTGGATTGATGCAGTTAGATGCCGTGAGGACATGAAATCAAAGTTACAGTGTCGGATACTAGAGTGCGGATCAGATTTGACAACAAGTTCAGAGTGCATGGATGCAGAGGTCAACAATGCAGTGGATCCACAAGACATGTGTATTTGGTACTAGCATAAGTTAGAAGACTTTGATGACAGATGCATTATACTGATTCAGTTGTTTGGAGGCCTGTTCGTTTCGAAAGTTTTGCATGCAAAGGTTCCATATGCGAGAAACACTAGAGAAGTGTTACATCCAAAGGTTGCATGGTACATGCATGGAGTTGCATGTTGCATGCAAGGGTTGCATGTCGCATGCATGGAGTTTCATGTCACATGCAAGGAAATTCCTTTCTTGTTGAGAGGGAGTGTTGAAGTTTGCAACAAAAAATAGTGATATTGGCATCTAGAAACAAAATCCTTGATCCTAGTGAAATTAAGCACCTACACTAGGTGGGACCTACATAGGCGATTTTTAGGTGGATGTATATTTATAGATGCATGAGAAAATTCTATTTATAGATGAGGTCTATTTATATATGTATGTGCAAGTTCTATTTATAGATGCATGTTGACTATTATTATCCCTTAATAATAGTTGGACAATAAACAATAATCTATTCTCAATGAGCACTTGGAAATAGTTAACTGAAGTGGAAAATAAGTTAGCTATAGGAATTTTGAGTTAAGAGGTTGGTTGGTGGGACATGCAAGTGGAATTAGTTGTAACTGAGTGATTCTAGTTGTAACAGATTTGGAAATGCATTGGTGCATGAGTTGTGCAAGTTGTAAATCAGTTTAACTTAGTTACGTGAGTTAAACTCAGTTGTGCTAGCTGTAACTGAAGATACACCAGTGAGAGATTGTGAATTAATTATTAATTAATTCACAATAATTGGCCTCACATGCAACTGAATATTTACTACTATTAACTGCATGCATATCATATCCAGTGGAGACCGAATTGAGTTCTAGGTGAAAGGGCAGATAACTACCAGTTGTGACATTATCTGATTGCACACATGCAAACGCACACAAACATTGGATGTGCCTATGAAGATTGCACAGTCAAGGTAGGAAATAATCATTCATTCAGAGCTTCTTGACCATTAGGGATTTCATAGTGGAGGCAAGTTGTCTGGAGACAATAAATTGGCTAAAGAAATTGCCAATTTTTTTATGACAGTGTGAGACAGTTAGCTATGTGTGATTGACCTTTCTTCGATATTGTGATTAGCTATTGTGTTTCAAATTCTACAAATATTTTGTAGAAATGATTATGTATTTAACAGTGGCATATAATTGTTATATTAGTAGAATCTAGGAAATACATATTTTGTATTAAATTTCTACAGCAAGAAATTTGTAGTGGCGGAAACACTCAAACACATCGCTTTTTTGTTTTATGAAATAGAACCATTTATTTCTTGTGTAATCATCTATTAATGTCAAAATCTAATAGTTTCCCCGAATTTATGGTGTTTGCATTGGTCCACATAAATCTTAATGGATAATCTCCAAAGGTGCCTTTGCCCTTATTGACTTTCCTGTTGGAAATAATTCTCTATGTTGTTTGCTCAAGATGCATCCTTCACATATGTTGTTCAGTTTTTCTATGAGTGGCAATCCCTTCACCATGAATTTCCTATGCAACAAATTCAAACCTCGAAAGTTGATATGACCAAATATCAAATGCCATAACCAATTTTCATCTTTAATTTCTGCTTGAAAGATTTCTTGTGTGACAAGTGCTACATTTCTTTCCTCCTCTTGTGAATTCATTGATAGTTGTGCTTCAGAACCTTCTTCCTTCAAATCTGATCTTAGCTTGAGAGGAAAATTATATTGTTTTTCATTTGAACGTTTTCAATCAACTATCTACTTGGAGGCTTATCCAAAATTGTGCACACATCATTTCCGAAAAAATACATTGTAGCCCTTTTGCATGAGCTGTCAAATGCTTATGAGGTTATGTTTCAAACCAACAACAAAATAAACATCTGAAATATACTTTTTCTCTCTCTTATTTGTGATCTGAAATAGATCTGATCTAATACTGAAGCAAAACTGATTATTTGTCAACAATGAATTGATTGTTAGCTTGATCGCTTAATGTGGAAGACTGAAGGAAAGAAAACGATTTAATGACATAAACCAGAATTTAAGAAGAATATTAAACATGAAATTATAGTAGATAATAGAGATAAGAGACATCAAACATTTATTACAGAGTTCTTCCTTGGTGGACTATGTCTTCAGGTCTTCTTTCAAGATGGGCGTCCATTTTATTAAGGATTGATTGGAGGAAGTATTTACACAACAACAAAACCAGACTGATCATGCTCACAGGAACCTCTGGTCACTGTCAATAGAAATATATCTTTCCTAGCTTTCCAACGCCTATCTCCGTGCTCAATTCTGCCTCTGGATGACCAAGTTACACTGAAAACAAAAATTTCCTCTCTCGCTCAGTATATGAATACAAGCCTTTCAAATCACCATGTCCTCATCATGTGAAATGCTAAGGTTAAACAAGGTTTTCTTCCAACTCCTTGAGGAAAATTTTGGCAAGTCGTTGAGAAATTAAGTGGTGATTAGGTATCAGTCTTATTAGAGTTCAAAACCTAGTGGATTAGGTGCAAGGTGGTTCATATTACAACTTGGCGCAATTAACATAAAAACCCACAAATAGACCTTAAGTTATAAACTTAGCCCTTACAACTATCTAACGGTGTGGAGGATCAAACTATCAGCATGTGACCGATGCGGTCTAACCAACTGCTGCTACCTCACGGCTTGGCCCAACAGCTTCACATGATGGTTCGTTCTGTTCGCATGCCACTGCGCAGTGAAATGCGATCATCCGAAACTGCTCATTAATTGCTGACACTTACATTTTCCACCTGTTCACATGCACCGGTTTTGATGCAATCTTCTCAGCAGTTAACTGCTTCGTTCACTACTGATAGTTCCTCACGTTCACATGTGATGCGGTTCTAACATGGTCTTCTCTGGTGGTCAAATATGTATTTTTATTTGGGTTTATTGCAAAGTGTTTATGCATAGCTCCAAACCTTTAAGATTATGTCATAAGGTTTACACCTTAGTTTGATTGTACTAGGTCTTAAGACATAGTTGCACTAGGTGATTAGGTCTTAGCCTTAGGACTTAGATATTAGGAATTTAGTACATAGGTTCTTCACCAAGGTTAAGACTTAGGTCTTAGAACCTTTTATATGATTCCACCATAGCTTTAGACTTAGAAATTTAGGACCATTACATATGACTTAGAACTGACACTTTCAATTTTTCCACCATCACAAATACCACACACATCATGACATCACCGTGCCACCATGAAATCAAACTGAACCATGACGAAGTAACCTTCACCCACAATAATGGAGGATGAACTGAAGAGTTGAAGATGAACTAGACATCTGAAAAACTGGAGCTGACTGGACCTCACTTTCGATCTGCACTGAAGCAAGATCCTCCTGGATCAATCCTCTCCACTTGAAAGCTTTTGGACCACAAAATTTGATTTAAACATACATCAGGTGAGGAAAAACTCTCTCACTTTTCTGATCTCCATCCACCTCGCCTTGCTCAGATTCATGCGCTTGAGTCCCACTCGAAGATATTCAACATCTCCTTGCTTGGAAGTGAGAAATTTCCTGTCCAATATCGTATCTTCCTGCAACTCATTGATATACTCAGGTGCCAAATCATCAATGGTAGGAATCTGTGTATCTTCCTCTGGATCTATGATCATCGAATGTTCATACAACTTCATATTTTCTACATTTACAATTGAATAAATTCTCAGGTAAAGTGGTAAATATAACCGGAATGAATTATTTCCAATATTTTCCATAATCTTGAAAGGGTGATACCTGATGGGTTTCAGTTTCTTACCTTCACCTTTAAACCTATCTTTACTGATATACAACCATACCTAATCACCGACCTGAAAATGATGATAGACTTGATGCTTGTCATGGTGCATTTTGTACTTGGCCTGACTCTTCTCTAACTGATCCTGCACTGCTTCATGTATTTTTTGTATCTGTTGAATGAAATTAACTACTTTGTTTGAATTGTCATGTCCATCCACTCTATCTTCTTCATCGGACATGAATTCCATCGGTCAATTTGGTAGACACCTGAAAAATGTTTCAAATGGTGACCGATTAGTCGAAGAATGTAAGGCTCGATTTTAAGCATGTTTCACATGAGGTAAAGACTCATTCCACAACTTAGGATGTTTACTACACTACCCTCAGAGAATATGTATCACTATCCTGATCACCACTTTTGTCTATCCGTCGATCTGTGGATGAAAAGTTGTGCTCTTCTTCAGCTTTGTGTCCATGAGTCCCCAAAAAGTGGACCAAAATTCTCCTACAAAGTGAGTATCTCGGTCAAAAATAATGGAAGTAGGTAACCCAAAATGAACCCATACCTGTTAAAATAACATCTGTGTTATCTGTTCGATAGTCACTTTCTTTTTTCATGGAACGAGAATGAACATCTTTCTAAATCGATCAACCATGACATACATGTAATCATGTCCTCTCCTTGACATAGGAAGTTCTCCGAAAAAGTCCATGGAAATGTTGTCTCATGGTCGCAAAGGAACAAGAAGTGACATATACAAATCAATCTTTAAATTTCTCGGCTTTCTTGTGAAACACATCACACATCCTTTAATGTACTTCACAACTATTTCATACATGCGAGGCTAGTAACAATACCTTTGAATTTGCGCCATAGTCTTGCTTACTCCAAAATGTCCTGAAATGCGAGAAGAATGTGCTTCCCGAATAACATGCTTCCTTTATGTCTATGGTATGCACAAGTTACCCAGATGATATAACAACCTGTCATGAACATGAAAATTGACTTCTTGCACCTGAGTACCATGAGTTAGTGATTGATAAATATCTTTGAAATCAACATCAGTACTATATTATTCGACATAACTTTCAACTTTTAAAGAACTATTCTATAGTACTACTGAAGCATTCAAAGATGGTATGGAAATCATATCAGCTACTTTGTTTGTTACAGCTTTCTTGTACTTAATTACTAAGTGAAATTGATGAATAAATCACATCCATTTGTAATGGAGAGATCGTTACAACTTAGTCTTTGACTGAAGGTACTGAAGCAGTTGATGATATGTGTGAATCACTATTTCTTTACCCATTAAGTAGTTTTTCCTTTTATGTACACTTTCAACCAAAGAAAACAATTATTTATCATATGTCGGATACTTTATTACTGCCTTAGAAAACGTTTCAAAATGAAAACAAATAGGTCTCCATTTTTGAAGTAAAACTGCACCCATTGCATAACCACTGGCATATGTTTCAATTTAAAATGGTTGTTGAAGATATGGTAAAGCTAATATTAGTGTTGTGAAAATTTCTGCTTAAGTGAGTCAAAATATTTATAGTCGACACACATTCCCCATGTCATGTTTTTCTTAAGAACCAAAATGATGGGCGAACCAGATGGAGATGAAATGTGTTGAATGAAGCGTTTTCCAACCATCCCTTGGATTTGTTTCTTTATTTATTCATGCTCTATGACTGACATGTGATACATTCTAATATTATAAAGAAGGGCATTAGACATCAATGGTATCACATGTTGTATTTCCCATTTAGGAGGCAGATGTTTTGGTTCTTTAACTAGACTTTGGAAAAAATCTACCACTTTAACCAAACTATATTTAAACTGAGATTCACAACTTGAAAAAGCATCATGTTGATCCTTAAGTTGTTCTTTTAAAACCATGAGTACATATCTCTTACTTGAACTTCTTAGTCACTTCATCTGATTAGAAATAAATCCAAGTGAGTTTTGATTTCTTGTGCCTATACATTGTATTCAATTCCATCTCTCTTAAGATGATATTTATGCTCTTTCCTATGAAACACTGCATCACGATCATAGAGATAACAACTTCATATCACTATTCCACATATGTATAATGGTATCACATCTAAATCCACTTCATCATTGTAATTAGATGTGATGGAAAATTTTAAACGACATTGCTTTGTGACATTAATCTGAGTCTTTTATTTTAGCCAACTTAATGGGTATGGTCTTGGATGATTCTGTGTCTCCAAACCCAATTTCTTAACTAGTTCTTCAGATATTAAATTTACCTATGATCCAATGTCAAACAATGTATATATTTTCATGTGCTTATAATTTACCCTTATGTGAAATAATTCAACCTTTTTATCTTCATCCAGATGATTTATGTTTGAAGAAGATGCAGAAGTAAAAGAAATGGAACTAGTGTCATAAATTTTACTTGGCGAAACCATTGCGGTTATTTTCCTTTCATCACCTGAATCAAAGCCCAAATCTTGTTGGATTGCTACATTAGCCTTATTTTCACCTTTATTCTTCTGAAACTTTTATGGTTTGAGTTACAGGCGAAGTTTCCAACATTTCGCTTCATCATGTCCAATCCTTTCGAAGTGAGTACATGTAGGTCTTTCAATTTCCTTCTGAGTTGTTGCTGATTTCTTTCTGTCTGAATTTCTCTTCCTCTTGTTGTCTTTGGAATCCTTTATTTCCAACTGTTTGGATGCTTTTGGTGAAAACTTGAATTATTTTCCACCTGATTCAATATGTATGGCTTGAACACACACTTCATCAAAGTCATTAGGATTAAACATCAATAACGTACACTGTAAATATGAATGTAAATTTCCAATGTAATTTAATAAATTTTCACATGTATCCAAAGGAATACCAAGCACAAATTATTTCTTCTTGAACTCCTGAGTAAACTCTTGAACATTTTTCCCTTTACCTTGTCGCAAATGCTACCAAGAAATAACAAGTTGCTCCATGTATCCCAAAGGATAGAATTTTTTTATGAGAGCTTTTAAAAACATAGACCATGAGGTAATGACTTTACCTTTTTGCTTTAAATCTACTTTAGTTTTACTTTCCCACCAGATTAAAGTTGTTCCTCCCATTCTAAGTGTAGCCAAATGAATTTTTTTTTCATCAAAAATGTTCTGAATTATACAATACACTTATAACTTCTTAATCTAGCTATCTAGTTTCTCTCGGTTCATTTTTCCATCATAAATAGGTAGTTAAAATTTTACATCAAGTTTCAAAAGAGATTTCTAAGGTTTTTTTTTTGTTTCAGAATCTAAACTAGTATAAGAAGAAGATGATTATGATGAAGATGATGGAGAAGAAGGAGGTTTGCCAACTTTTCCTTTTCCCTTGTCCTTCTTTGATTCCTTTGAAGAAGAAGCTGCATCTCTTGCCTTATTATATTTATAGAGTTCTCCCAACATCTGCTGCATGTCAAAGAAAATTTTCTGAATCTTTTTTTCACCCATGACCTTCACTTCAGGAGTTTCACCTGCATCGGTTCCTCCCATCATCGATTGATGAGCGAATTTTCTCTTTCCAACTTCTGAGTCTATCTCTTTAAGCATTCCTTCTCCACATCGTAATCTGGACCTGATTAACATTCACTGGAAAAATCCTACAAAACAACCTACTCTAATAGCAAAATATATGATCTGAAATAGATATGATCTAATACCGAAGTAGAATTGATTATTTTCCAACAGTGAATTGATTGTTAACTTGATCAGTCAATGTGGAAGATTGAAGGAAAGAATATGATTTAACGACTTAAACCAAAACTTAAGAAGCATATTAAACATGAAATTACATCATAGAACACAGATAAGAGACAAAAAACATTGATTATAGAGTTTGTCCCTGGTGGACTATGTCTCTAGGTCCGCTTTCAAGATGGGCATCTATTTTATTAAGGATTGATCCGAGGAAGTATTGACACAGAAAAATCACCAAAATGATCATTCTCTCAGGAACTTCTGGTCATCTTCAATAGAAAGCTTCATCTCCTAGCTTTCCAACGCATGTCTCTGTGCTCAATTTTTCCTCCATACGACCAAGTTACATTGAAAACAAAAACCTCCTCTCTCGCTTAGAATCTGAATAAAAGCCTTCCAAATCACCTTGTCGTCATCATGTGAAATGCTAGGGTTAAATAAGGTTGTCTTCAAACTCCTTAAGGCCAAATTTGGCAAGTGGTTGAGAAATTAAGTGGTGATTAGGTCTCGGTCTTATTAGAGTTCAACACCTAGTGGATTAGGTGCAAGGTGGTTCATTTTACAACTTGGTGCAATTAACATAAAAACACAAATATACCTTAGGTTATAAAATTAGCCCTGACAGCTAGCTAACAGTGTGGAGGATCAAACTGTCAACATGTAACCACTGTGGTCTAACCCGCTGCTGCCACCTCACGGTTTGGCCCAGTGGCTATGCATGACGGTTCAGTTTGTTCACATGCCACTGCACAGTCAACTACGGTCATCTGAAACAACTCGTTAACTGCTAACCTTTACATTTTTCTCCTGTTCACATGCACCAGTTCCATCATGGTCTTAACTGCTCCAATCACTGTTGACACTTCCACCGCGTTCACATGTGATGTTGTTCCAACACGGTCTTCTTTGGCAGTCAACTGTGTATTTGTATTTTGGTTTATTAAAACGTTTTTATCCACAGGTCTGAACCTTTAGGATTTTTTCATAAGGTTTACACCTTAGTTTGATTGTATAGGTCTTAAGACATAGTTGCACTAGGTGTTTAGGCCTTAGCCTTAGGACTTACATCTTAGGAATTTAGTACATAGGTTATTCACCAAGGTTAATACTTAGGTCTTAGAACCTTTTACATGATTCCACCATAGTCATGGTCATGTGGTTTAAAACATTTATATGTTCCTATTCATGTGGTTTCTACACCCTGAATCTATACACTATACATCTCCTTGTTTTTATTGTGCTACATTACAAGCTAAAAACATGGTATCACAATTTTGATTTTCCTTTATGAAATTTGCAATTGGTTTGTTACCTGTGTCATATTTCGTTTCTACATTCATTTGCATAATGACCATACTTATTACAATAATGACATTGAACTTGAGATTTATCACACCTCTGACCTTGTGCTTAATTGTGGCTTGAGCTTTGACTCTAATGTTGATTTATTCACCTTCCACTTGAGCTTGAAGGGTTGCTTCTTCCACCTATGTGTGGGCTTCTTCCTCTTCCTCTATAATTTGATCTTCCTCGACCTTTACCTTGAACCAATGAAACTTGTGTCTTGACAACATGCTCCAATGAGGAGTTTGTTCTTCATATGTAAAACTCCGAATATCCACAGTGGATATTCTGAGTTTTACATCTGAAAAAATACATCACAAAAACCTCCAATCTAGAGGATTTTGTTCCTCTGTTCAATCTGTGTTCATGAGAAATTATTCATACATGAAGCTCATCCACTAAAAATTGTGAAAGATTCTTTGTCTCTTCTATGGCCACAACTATGGCATCAAATATTGTTGGAAGACTTCTCAAAATTTTCTCAACTATTATTCTTTCCTTAAGTGTTTCACCATGAGACTTGATTTGAGTAACCAACCCAATTACATGTGTAAAAAATGAGCTTACATTCTCATACTCTTTCATAAAAATTATCTGAAAATATCTTCTCAGCATTTGTAGTTTTGTGGTCTTCATCTTTACCATGCCTTGGTAGGATTTATGAAGGGTATCCAATGCTTACCTAGACATCATTGCTACTAAAATCTTTGGGAAGATACTTTCATGAACTGCTTGAAAAATGTAGAAGAGGGATTTTGAGTCCTTCTTCCTATTGTCTCTCAAAAAATCCTTTTTTTGCTTGTGTCAATGCATTGTATGTTACTACATCTGCTAGTTCTTGGAAACCATTCTCCACCAATCTCCAGATACCTTGAGAAGAAAACAAAGCCTTCATTGTAATATCCCAATAAGAATAATTGTTTCCATTAAACTAAGGTATTTTGGATTATTCAAGCTTGTTTTTGTTGCTTCCATTTTCACTGTGTGGAAAAAAAACTTACAGTGTACAAATTTTCTCCTTGCTGCTCAATATGCTTCACAAAAAAAAATTAGAACACCTTTTAAATCCTCAGTAAAAACACTTGCAGTAATGAACGTTTATACCTGCTCTCATACCATGATACAAATTTAAAGAGACAGGGGAATATTTTTCACAACACACAGAGTTGAGGAAAGAGGGTAATCCAGACAATGCAGTTGTGAAATATAGAGTGGTGGAGATTAAAATCACAACTATAGGGGAGAAAATATAATCAATCAATTTTACTCATGATGAAACATAGTAAAATAGAGTTGTTGCAATAAAAATCATACATGAAATTTTCACAACCAAATCATAACTAAAAATACTTTATATTATGATTAAAAAAACAAAAAAAGAGCATTCATATGGAGTTTGAGCCTCTTTCACCGGAAAACACCTATTCTTACTGAGATTTACATTCACCAAGGGTTGCAGAGTAACACAGAGTAAAACCTGTAACTTTTGTTTTCACGTGTCCACCAAAATTCGCTCCACAATTTTTTCCTCTTGTCTTTCCGGACATACATCTGCCACATTACATTCAAATATTACATACATGTATGATAAAAACAGATATATTGAAGACATTTAATCATGGAAATTTTTAGGGGCTAATATTCGCAGGTGGGTTAATTGTCCACTCTATTCCCAAAAAAAAGATTCGCCAATTTCCATTTTTTTGAAAATTGATTCGCCCAAATTTTATAGTATAAAATTATTTTACCCTAAAAATTGCAAACAAATTTATATATACTAATATAAAATAATTAGAAACCTTAATATTTTTGCAAAAATATCATAAAAAAATTTAAAATTTACATATTGGGGTCTGTTAAGATTCACCAAAGTTTTAGAATTTAAGATAAACTTCCATCCTTAAAATTTTCCTTGCATTTAATTCATTGCAGAAAAAATTTAATACATAGGATGAGCGAACATGACTTTCTAAACTTCGCAGAGATTACTTGAAGTAAATAAAACTTGCAGAATAAATGTTTAACCATACATTTCTTCCAATCCTTCATTAAATTATCATTTGACTTTAATTATTTAATATGTTGTGGAATGGGTAATTTTCCTTATGTTCAAAACTTCATTTATTCGATGTCCTTCTCTGCAAACTCAATTTGCAACCTGCAAAACATTCACTAAGATATGGCTATTGTCAGAAAATTAAACGTAGTGGTCGAGATTAATGTTCCAACATTGTGATGGCCTCCGCATTGACATTTAAGTTGTCTTATTGCAAACAGAGACAATCTGTAATGGTTTTTGTGTTTATATAGAAATGAAATCAAAGAAAAAATTCGGCATCACATGACAATAGAAAATAAAATATGGGATTCCATAAGAAAATAAGATTTTTCTGTTACCAGCATTCCACGTTGCACAACTTTGTGTCACCTTTTCCCATAAAGGGGAAGCTTCGACGAAATGGGAAAGCTCCATGGGGTTTTCAAGACTCAATGTTCAGGCGGTTAGGAATCGGTTTATGATTCAAGTGGTTGAAAATTCAACCAGTTGGGGTTTTGAGGGCTCACAGTTCAAGTGGTTGACAATTCAACCAGTTTTGGGTGGCAGGATCTAACAACCAAAATTATTTTAATCATTTAACAATTGATCAAACAACACTAAAAGTTATAGCACTAAGACTTATAGAGTGGTAGCTTAGGGAGTTCTTCCCAAAGAAACATGACCTCTTAATAATAATAACAATAATAATAATAATCGCCAACACATAATCATAATAATAATTATAATAAAAATAGTAAAATATAATATTAGATCAATTGAAAATAATAATAAAAATACTAAATCAATTTAATATTGTAATTTTGTTTTATTAATAAAATTACAAATATATTTTCTAATAAAAAATTCAGTCATAATGATGATTGAGGTTTATAATTATTATATTTATAAAATTCAAATAAAATTAATTAATAAGCATATTAAAAGTTAATATGTACAATATAGTTTTTTTTTTAATTATATAATTAATGATATGTATATTACATTAAAAAAATTTAAAAAAAGAAACATGTAAAATAAAAATGTCAAATTAGCCCTACACACAACTGTATGTATTATGAAGAATTTAATAAAATTAAAAATAGGAATATTTTTATATATAGAAATACAAAAGTTCATATAAATATAAATAATTTTATCAAGAATTAGCATAGATTTATCTTATTTCTATATTTACTAAGGTATAAACTTTTCTTCAAATTTTATATTTAAAGAGATAGTGGCATGTTAAAAATTCTAATATTTCTTTGCACCTAACAGATCTATAATTCAAATACATCTATACTGATTAATATTAATATTAAAATTAAACTAAAACTACACAATATCCATTTATTGGGATCCACACAAACTTTGGTGGGGATACCAAACCAAAAGGATGTTTATTCTCATGGAAGCTTATTCCCTTAATGCATGTCACCGAAACATGGACCAAGATCCCATTTGGTGGAAATTATGGATGATGTAAGATTCTCACAAGGGATCAAATTAGGAAAAAATGATTTTAGGGCCCCTTGTTGAAATTTGCAAAAAGAAATAGTGAAATTGGCATCCCGAAAGGAAAACAATTGACCACATAACTGGTGTGGGATTCCAATCACACACGAGTAAGGAATTTAATTACACACTAGCGCTAAATGTGGGCATCTAATTTATTTATCCCTTAAATAAATTGGAAAATAAAATGTAATTTCATCTCATAATAACTTGTATCAGTTAACTAAGTAAGAAAGAATGAGTTAGCTCAATAAATTCGAGTTGCTGAGGGTCACAAATAGGTAATAGATTCATTAATTTAATTTGGGGGTCCAGTTGTAGTTAATGCATTAGTTTAGTGCATGTGTAATCAATTAATTCAAATTAATTGAGTTAAAATCAATTTAACTAGTTCTAACTGAGTGATGAGCTATTGAGAGGTCAAGTGAAATAAATTAGATTTAATTCACAAGTAGTGATCTATTAGATAACTGATGATTCACTATTATTAGCAACATGCATGCCAATTATGATGACGACCTAATTGAGAAAGAGGTTAAAGGGAAGTTAACTATCAGTTGTATTATTAGTGAATTTCCTGGGCGTAATTATAAAGTCGGAGGAAGGCTCATGATGGATTGCGCAGTCAAGGAAGGTTGATTATCCTATTTAATAAGGATTGATTTCCTAGGGATTATGTGAGCAGGGCTGGGCTAAGAAAAGGATGAGAATTGGCTAAGTTTTGGTCAATTTTCCCTAAGAATTGCTAGTCAGTTTTGAGCAGGACTAGGGTGAGACGATCGGTAGAGTGCAATATTTTCTTGGTGTGAGAAAGAATTGTATTGTTTCATGATTCTTTGACTATGTACAATATATGATAGAGGGGTTTTGAGCAGGTGATTTTTCCATATACATATTGTATGATTGATAATTTCCTTTCTCTTACCTACATGTGATCGAGTGATCATGTTTTCTATTCTGAAAGGATTCAATATCTTTTTTTAGTACATTACATGATCAAATTGAATACATTAGTATATAATTTATATATAATTTCTACATGGTATTAGAGTGCCAGGAATAACAATAGAAGAGAAGAAATTCAGTTTGTCTTGAATAGTTTCAATTTTGTAGATTTATTCTTCAGGGTCTAGCAACAGATCAAGATCTCTTTCAATGGATTGAGACTCGAACATGCAATCGAGGGAAATTTGAATTATATTTCATGGAAGGTTAGGATGGAGGCAGTTTTTGAGGAAAACAGGGTGAAGGAATTCATGATACTGATATTCCCAAGTCCGCAACAGTAGTTGCCCAACTTGTTGACGCATTATAGAAGAAGGTAAAAAAGGCGAGAAGGATATTGTTAGAGAGAATTCAAGATCATATTTTCTCGAGTCTCCATGGGAAGGCGACTCCATATGCTACGTGAAAGGCCTTGACAGATCTGTTTCAGAACAACAATGACCAATGGAAGTTGGTGTTGAAGGACAAGCTTAGAAATATCAAGAAGGAGGAGGTCGAGATGGTACCAACATACTTGGTGAAGTTCACTTAATGTCGAGATGAACTTAGAATTGTTGGTGTGACTGTAACCAATGATGACTTGGTGAGCCTAGCACTTCTAGGCCTTCCCAAGAGATGGCATAGTTACCAAGACTTTATGAATGAGACAAATAAGTTACCAGACTTGGACCATTTGTAGTCTGACTTGGTAATAGAAGAGATAAGGTGAAGCACTAGAGACAATAATTCCAGCACCAACAAAGAAGAATATTGTGCATTAGTGGTAAAAAAAAAAGAAGACCAAGGGAAAGAAATCCCTAGGAAAATAGGGCAAGAGATACTTTTCTAAGATCAAATGTTCTCATTGTCACGAGCATGGGAACTATGCTTTTATTTTTCCACAAAAGAAGGAAAGCAAGAAGGAGCCTGCACTTGCATCAGGTGAAGAATTGGCTTGACATTTTGAACTTGATTTAACTCTCATTGCATGCATGGCTAGAACTGTAATGGGATTCATGTGGTATCTAGAAATCGGTGCCTCAATCTGTATGATGGGGAAAATAGATCTCTTCAGTGACTAGGAGGAGAAGGACTGATGTAGGAGCATCATGGTTCCAAAAAATTGTACATTTAGTAGAAGATAGGGGGTCTTATATTTAATTAATGTAACTTCCAATGTTTTGAGTGATTTTATGTAATCAATTTAGAATAAGATTTAATTAAATGTTGTAAGGCATATTTGTAAATGTTATTGAATGTAGGAGAACATGAGAGCTTTAGGCGAGTTTATATTTCAAAGGGATTGTGAATCCTAGAATTAGGAATTAGTCGATGATTTTGTGGATTTAGAGGAATCTTAGGATTTAGTTGAGAAGATTGAGGATTTGAACTAGAATTGGCTACAAAACCTCTTCTATATATTTTTAAAGCCTTAAAGGCATAAGAGACCAGATTCTTAGGTATAGAGAGAGAGGAAGAGAAAAGGGCCATGTAAAGGCACATCAGGCCAAAGTTAGATTATAAGCAGGTTTTTATTGTATTTGCACATTTATTTGATTAATAAGAAATAGAATTCCATTGTGACTGTGTGTCATTTCTGCTATGTTCTAAGTGAACCATAATAGGACAAATTCAATATCTGATTAATAATTCCCTGTAATGAATTCAATTTGAGTGAATAAGTATTCCTGAGTGATAAAAGACTTAGTGTCCGGGGAGAATGTGTATGATTCCAATCTGGGAATTAAAAAACTATGTGTGGAGCTTATGAGAACAAATAAGTGCATATAATAATTGTGTGCAGGTCGACAAAAAGAAACAAAGCCGAATTTTGGATTCGAAGAAGTAATACATAATGGTGTACTGTATTCCGGCTTGAGACAACATGCTAAAGTGTGTAGTAGCATCATAGTTATGAGCGAATCTATAGAAGAAATATTAGGGGGGATTTGCGAGTAGATAAGAGGAAGTTACAAGCAGCGATAGTTGAAAGTAGAGTAAAGATTAAGGAAGAAAAAAACTAGAAGTTTTCCAAAGGAAGAGAAGGGACAACAAGGATTAAATTGCAAAGGTCAATGGTCTAGATCTCATCGCAAGTTAATTTGGGAAATGCCGAAGAGCGATAAGCCTAAGATCTATGCGATGCGATGAGGAGATCAAAGTTAAAATTATGAAAGTGCGAAGCAGACATGTGTTGGGAGGATGAGCCAGGTGCACATTACAATCGGTGATCCTTTTAATTACATGTTAAGACTTTGCATGGTAAGCTATTTAAGTTGTGTTGTGACAAAGATAGCACATCGCATGCAATAAGACATTTTGGTGATTACAAAATGTTATGTTAAGTTTGGAAAAGTGTGAAATGTTAAATTTTGTGATGCACGATGAAGCGTCAAGGAAAGGATTTGGTTTTGTGAAATGCGATTTTTGTTGGGTTGTAATATTACGAAAGGTAATAAGGTAAGGTTACAAGTTAATCACACTTGTAGTGAAGAACGCTTT
Source organism: Pinus albicaulis (assembly GCA_034641835.2). Lineage (NCBI taxonomy): Eukaryota > Viridiplantae > Streptophyta > Pinopsida > Pinales > Pinaceae > Pinus > Pinus albicaulis. The sequence continues at coordinate 1,401,876,622 of CM076574.1, read as the reverse complement.
GAGTTTTGACCGAGATCCCACAAATCCTGTGTTAATGATGCTGTGTTGTGGGTCAGTTAAATACTTCCACTTAATAAACTTTAATGAAGAAATAAATCCTGGGAACGACAGACATAGTTAAGATTCTGCGTATGTGGTTATTTATGGTCTTATGGCTGCATCATTTGGTATTAGAGCAAGTAAATGAAAAATTGTTATAAATGAAGATTGCAGAGCTAAAAATGCAGTAGACATTTGGTAGCAGAGAAAAATAATATTCAGCGTGAAATGGAAGGAGAATGCAAGCGTGATTGTGGAACAGAGGAGAAGAATTAATATTATAAATATGAAAAGGTGGAGACAAGTGAAAAAAGAAAAGTCAGAGAGTAAAATATGACAAAGCGATTGATGATTTCCTGTGGAAAATGGAAATCCATTCGAGTGTTGACGAGTGGAAGCAGACTCCCTTGTGAAATCATATAGGTAGTGTTTTATGTTAACTATGGTTTGAGCTTTGCAGGTTGCAGACAATGGAGTAATATCTCAGAAAATACAACAAGAAGAGTTTTAAAGAAAAGAAGAACCAGTTGTGTTCTTGAAGGCAGAGTGAAGTGGAAAATCTGGGAAAAGTGGCAGTGAACCTAAATGTTCCAGTTGAAGGTTGGAAAAAGGAAAAGTGTGTTCTCAGAGGAAATTATAATTGCAGAAGCCAAGGAGAAAAGGAGTTGCTCAATAGAGGTTATAGAGATAGAGAACCAATGTTATTGAAAGACCAAGCTCAAAGGAGAGAAGGATTGGTGAGGTACTTGCAAGAGGCATGAAGAATTGTTGAGAAGGAGAGGCTTAGTGTAGTTCACAAGTGAAAAGATGCAGTTCACAAGAGACAGAAGAATGACTACTAATAGTCATACTAGAGGTTCACAGAGAAGCCACTAAGAAGAAGAGTAGAGAAGTATGCCAAGATAAATTGCATAGAGAAGATAATTCAAGAAGAGATTGACAGAGAGAAAGCTGAAATAAATTTCCATCTTGAATTATTGATGGATATGTTGCAGAGAAATAATATAGAATAGAGGTATGGTTGGATGGTGAGAAAGAAAATGAAGTGGCATAAGCTACAAGAGAAGAGAAAACAACAGGTGAATATACAATTAATAGAGGAGCTGAGGAAGCTTGACCAAATTATAGATGTGTAATTGAGGACATAGACGCTAAAAGGAGTTGAACTACAGTAGGAAAAAGTTGTTGGAGAAGAACATGTTCCTTTTGAACTTGAAGATGGAGCGATGATGTTTGAATCATCAGTTCAGGCAATTGAGCCTTATGATTTTGAAATTAATAACTTGTGCATGTTTGTAGGCATAATACAGGATGATGGAAAATCTTTGGTTATTGTCAAACAAGAGGAAGCATAGAGACAAAATTTGAATTATGTTTTAAAGAAGAAGGAGGAGACAATTAGATTTCATATGGAAGATCATACACAATTGAGAGGAGGTATTGGTTTTCAACATAATGCTAAAGTTTAAAATGGTGGATGTTTGGCTCACGATGATGACCAAAAGCAAGAGGAAGTGGAGAAGGATATCAAGCAACCAAGTGAAGTGCTTGAGGAAGTTGAGATGAAAACCATTGAATATTTTCTAAGTCATGTAGAAGACTTGGAACAAAAAAAAGATTTGATGACAGAATCATCAAATAGACTATTGAGTCTTGTGCTTTTAAAACTGAAAATTTGTGTATATAGACATTCATTGGGAGCTGTCATAAAGATGAAGGAAGAAAAAGAAATGTACAAAGACATTTCAAAGAAGAAAGAACAAAATTGTGTTTTTATAGAGGATAAGGCTATGCTATCTTATGAAGATAGACAAGGAAAAGCACATGAAAACTTGGTTAGTAAATGGGAGAAAGAATTGGAGTTACTAGAAAATTGGTTGAAATCACCAGTAGAGAAGAAAGAACCCGCAGAATACTGCAAAGAATCTTCAACAAAGGAAGAAAATGTTACTACAACCAAAGAATTAGAAGAAAATTTACTTTTTAAAAGTAAACTTGTAGGTAGTGATGAGAAGAGGGATGTTGCAGAGGGAGATATCTTAAGATATTTTTAGAAAGTAGCAATGTCCAGAGAAATGTCTACAATGGTATTTAAAGTAATTCAGATCAAGGATCCTGAAGATATGCAGGATATTGATGATGTTTTTATCAAATATATTGAACAAAGGTTGTTTGGAGATGAGACAAAAGTTCAGAAGCAACAAGAGGGTAAGGATCTAAGGGTGGTAGTAAGAATCCAACAACTTCAAAGAGAAGATAACAAACAAAAATTTGAATATGAATGGACATAATGCAGGAACAATTGGAAGAGTGAGTGCCAGTCAAAATATAAACTGGACATGGAGATTGAAAGGATAAGAAGGTCGATGATGAAGGTGTCTCAGAAGAAGACATCAACAAGAAAGCAAAGCAACAGCAACATCAGCAAGAAAAATATAGCAGAAGAATGTGAGAGCATAGCGAGTGGGGCAATGCAACATAAAGTATGGAAACTTGGAGAACAAAAACAAACAACAACAACATCAACCAAAGAGAGACTACATAACAAAGTATGGGATCCAAGAGGAAAACTGTTAAAGACACATGATCTGGAGATCATGATTATTTTCTACCTTGGGATTCTGATGCAAGAGCATCATGGTTCCAAAAATTTGTACATTTAGTAGAAGATAGGGGGTCTTATATTTTCAAGGGATCTGGTTTCCTAAGTATTTAATTAATGTAATTTCCAATGTTTTGAGTGATTTATAATAGGATTTAATTAAATATTTTGAGGCATATTTGTAAATGCTCTCGAATGTAGGAGAACATGAGAGATTTATGCTAGTTGAGATTTCAAAGGGATTGTGAATCCTAGATTTAGGAATTAATTGATGATTTTTTGGATTTAGAGTATTCTTAGGATTTAGTTGATAATATTGAGGATCTGAACCAGAATTGGTTGCAAAAACTTTTGTATATATTTGTTAATCCTTAAAGGCATAAGAGACCAGATTCTTAGGTATAGAGAGAGAGGAAGAGAAAAGGGCCATGTAAAGGCACATCAGGCCAAAGTTAGATTGTAAGTAGGTTTTTATTGTATCTATACATTTATTTGATTAATGAAAAATCAAATTTCATTATGACCATGTGTCATTTCGGTTACGTGCTGAGTGATGCATAATAGGATAAATTTGATATTTGATTAATAATTCCATATAATGAATTCAATTTGAGTGAATATTAAGTATTTTTGAGTGATAAAAGACTTAGTGGCTGGGGAGAATGTGTATGATTCTAGTCCGGGTATTAAACAACTGTGTGTGGAGCTGATGAGGAAAAATAAGTGCAGATAACAATTGTGTGCAGGTTGACAGAAGGAAACAAAGTTGAACTATGGATTCAGAGAAGTAATATATAATGGTCTACTATATTCTGGCTTGAGACAGTGTGCTAAAGTGTGCGGAAACATTAGAGATTTGAGCGAATGAATAGAATAAATCTCAGGAGGGAGTTTTGAGTAGAGAAGTTGAAGTTACAAACAACGATAGTCGAAAGAGGAGAAAATATTAAGACAACAAACAGTTAGAATCTTTCCAAAGGAAGAGAAGGGACGACGAAGATTAAATTGCAAATGTCAGCAGTCTAGATCTTACCACAAGTTAATTTGGGAATATGTCGAACAATGATAAACCTAAGATCTGTGCGATGCGATGAGGATATCGGATGGCAAGGATCAGAGCAAGGTCGACGACCCCTACTACGTTGCAAAGTTAAAATTATGAAAGTGTGAAGTGGACACGTCTCAGGAGGAGCAACTAGGTGCACATCACAATCAACGATTCTTTTAGTTACATGTTAATAATTTTCACAATAAGCTATTTAAGCTGTGATGCGACAAAGATTTCACATCGCATGCAATAAGACATTTCAGTGATTGCGAAATGTTATGTTAAGTTGGGCAAAGTGAAAAATGGTAAATTTTGCGATGGGCGATGAAACGTCAAGGACAGGATTTTTTTTGTGAAATGTGATGTTGCTTGGGTTGTAATATTGTGAAAGGTAATAAGATAAGGTTACAATTTAATCGCACTTATAGTGAAGAACCCTTTGGGTTTTGTCTAAGATCCCACAAAGCCTGTGTTAATGATGATGTGTTATGGGTTAGTTAAATACTTCCTCTTAATAAAATTTAATGAAGAAATAAATCCTGGGAATGTCCGACATAGTTAATATTCTGTGTATGTGGGTATTTGTGGCCTTATGGTTGCATCAAGGACCTCCTGTAGAACATAGAGTTTGGAGGTGATGGGCGGGAGGTATAGCGCAACCAACATAGGTACAGTTACCTTTCAGAGGGACTCTAGCTCCCCTCTCAGACTAGCAGATGTTTTGTATGTTCGAGGCCTAAGGAAAAATCTTGTCTCCATAGCGATATTGGAAGACCGTGGTTATGAGGTGATGTTTAGAAAAGGAAAATTTTTATTTCAACACATATCCACGAGACGTGTGAAGCAGATCAGTTCAAGAGTCAAGAACCTGTATGCTCTCAAGTTTGAGGATGCATGCAAAGCTTTGAGGAGAAAGGTAGTGGTTAATTACTTGGTGGTTGAGAGGGAGAAATTATCTCTTAGCATGCAGCCTTACAAGAAGTATCAGAAAGTCATGGAGCAGCCACAATTGGAGAGGAGAGAGGAGACCGAGTGGAAGATTTCACTGAAGCAGAGGCCTCTAGGAGGGGGAAATTTCAAGCCAGAAAGGCAGAGGGAGTACATGAAGCTATACCTGCAGGTGTGAGGTGGGGCGATGTGCATAATTAATCCTAAAAAGAAATTTGGGTAGCATCCATTGAGATGGTGTGTCTCATGGATTGAACCTGGCTACAAGGAGCCCATAATACAACAATAGCAGGAAGGATCGGTTAGATTGATGTAGTTAGATGTCAAGAAGACAAAAATAAGAGTGAAAAATGTTAGATACTGGAGCGTAGATCAGAGTTGGTAGTAGTGCAAAGGAAATGAATGTAGATGTCAACAACAATGCATAGAGTCTAGTAGACATGTATAGTATCTAGCAGTAGTCAGAAGACTCTGATGATAGATGCATTATACTGATTCAATTGCTTGGAGATTATTCATTTTGAGGAGAGTTGCATGTGCAAACAACACTAGAGAAGTGTTGCCTACAAAACATTCCAAAGGTATTGTATCAAGATAGATTGGTTCCTTTCTTGTTGAGAGGGAGTGTTGAAATTTGCAACAAGAAACAACGAAATTGGCATCTAGAAATGAAAAAAAATGATCACATAAATGGTGTAGGATTCTAGTCACACATGAGTGAGGAATTCAGTTACACACTAACGCTAAATGTGGGCGTCTAATTTATTTATCCCTTAAATAAATTGGAAAATAAATTGTAATTTCATCTCATAAAAACTTGTATCAGGGTCAAAGGTGAGGCATCTAGAGTGATTCTATTATTTTGGGGGTACATTTGCAGTTAATTCATTAGTTTAGTGCATGTGTAACTAGTTAACTCAATTTAATTGAGTTAAAATTATATTAACTAGTTCTAACTGAGTGATGAGCTAGCGAGAGGTCAAGTGAATTAAATTAGAGTTAATTCACAAGTAGTGATATATAAAAAAATTGATGATTCACTATTATTATTTGGATGCATGTCAATTCTAATGACGACCTAGTTGAGACAGAGGTTAAAGGGAAGTTAGCTATCAGTTGTATTATTAGGAATTTCCTAGCCATAATTATAAAGTTAGATGAAGGCTCACGATGGATTGCGCAGTCAAGGAAGGTTGATTATCCTTTTTAATAGGGATTATTTTCCTAGGTATTGTGTGAAAAATATTGGGCTAAGAAAAGGCTGATAATTGGCCAAGTGTTGGTCAATTTTTCTTAAGAATTGCTAGTTAGTTTTGAGGAGGGTCAGGGTGAGACGATCGATAGAGTGCAAAATTTTATGAGTGTGAGAAAGAATTGTGTTGTTTCATGATTCTTTGACTATGTACAATACATGATAGAGGGGTTCTAAGCAGGTGCTTTCCCTAGATACATCTTGTGTTATGTGATTGACAAATTCCTTTCTCTTACTTGCATGTGATTGAGTGATCATGTTTTATATTACTCAAATATAGTAGAAGGATTCAATATATTTTTTTAGTACATTACATGAACGGATTGAATCTATTGGTATAGAGTTTCTATATAATTTCTACACCCCTCAATTTGTTCTTTATGATAGAATCAAGAAGAGTCTTAGGACAAAATAGTGGAGATAACAAAAAATAGTGGAGGGAATCAAGTTCACATGTAGCATAATTCCTCGGCCTTGAAAGAGGTCTAATTTTGGTGGTCAATGAAGGATACACAAAACTCTAGGTTGATGGGGATTATGTGCTAGTTATAGAGACAATTAGGAAAATCATCAATGGAGTGTCTGCTGAAAAATTGTCCAAGAGTTGGAGAATTGATCATATCATCTTCTGCATCCAGATGCTACTCTGATCTATCCACTATGTCATACCTTCCCACTCTAGGAGAACAGAAAAAAAAGAGACTAATTTCTTGGAAAATTTGGGATGCTAGGATAGTGACATTTTTATTTTAGAATATTGGTCAAAAGGGGTATTATTTAACTGGAAAAATTATTTGAAATCCATCTTAGATGCTAACCAAAGTCCCCCAATCGAGGTGACAAGTGACATGGAAACAAAGGCTGGGGGGGTGCCTACCACCCTATTTCCCCCACAACATTTAAGGGTGGGGGGGGGGGGGGTTGATATGGTCATCCCACCCCATGCTCAACACATATGAACTTAATTGCTTATTCTACACAATGGAAAATCTCCCTTCGCTAGTTTGTATTATGAACCAGGACTTCGTTATTTGGAATTTATGTTGGGTTTGGTGTACTTCCTCACCACTTGTGGGATTATTATTTCATCATTTTGTTAGTATCAGACTAGTGCCTAGAGGAAATTCAAAATTTCAATGGAATGACCATTTATTTTTTACTTAGGCTAGGTATCCTGCCTCAAGTTTTGGAGCACTAAGGACCTGGGGTTGTGTGAAAATTATTTCAACTCGTGAGTCTCGAAGGAATAGTTGCTCACATGAGAATTTGGATGTAGGTCTCGAGCTAGAAACGATACATGAAAATATTTCATGAGATGAGGTGTTGTAGAATTCATTTTTTTTTAAGACAATAGTTGTTAGCGGTGCCACCATGTACACAATTTCTGATATTTTGCATGCTTCAGGGAAGTGGGACCATAGTAGTAAGTTGTATAATTATTCCTTTTTTCATGTTATCTATTTTTATAGTTCTATTTCCTTATGGTTAAATTCTATATGTTTCCTTCAAATATCTCCAAGGTGCATTGTTCTCATTTGTCTGGTGTTTCGTAGCATGAGAGGGTCTCTGTTTGGAGGTGGTTGTTTTTTTTTCGATGTATGTGATTTTATTTTCATTAAGGCTTGGGTCACCCTGAATATTCCATCCTTCCAAGAGTTTCTTTATGTTTTGGTATGTTTAAACTTCATCTCCCAAGTCCAGGTTTTTTGTGGGTTAACTGTCTTGCTCAATTTTTTTCTCTATTTGGGTACAATGCCACGACAATGCATGTGTAGCTGCAAGGGTGTTGAGGGAAAATGCTAGGAAGGTTAAGTGTATGCCCAAGCTAGGCATATGAAGCCACAACCAACATTCACTTTGCTACTCCTAATATTAAAAAAGATGTTTTGAAGATCGAAACACTCACCACTAATGACCACCAGGCATACTATGATTTTGAAACTACAATTCTATAAAACACAGGAATGACTAATTGCAACACAGGAAAATAAGAATATAACACAAGACAATGGTAGAGCTTCTAGTGACTGGCCCAGAGCCTCCAGAATTCTCTACCAGAATATCTTCATAACACGATTATGAAAAAACCACTATCTATTTCAGTAAATTAAACAATCAAGGTACAACATCACTGAGTGCGAAAACTTTTGTTCTAAGGGAATGTGAATAAAATACAATTACAACATACGGGTTAACAACTCCCATTCTATTCCATCTATTTCTCTTTTATATCCTACAGAAAAACATAACAAATAATAGCGAATCCTTAGGATCACGAGATCTTGAGGATTTCACAGCTGTCTACTAAGTTTGCATTATAGGATAAGCCAGGTCCTCCTCATTCATCGCTAGTTTGTAATATAGTTACCAATGAAATAGGTAACTGAACAGGTACCTACTTTTTGAGGTAGCAAAAAAAACACTCAATTTTGAAAAGTGGTGATGCAAAATCACTTTTTTTTTAGCATGTTTTTGGCACTTAATTATTTTATTATTATTATTTAATTTTATGTGATGTTTTTTATGTCGATTTTGAATATTGGTGGTGTATCATCACCAAATTTTTTTTAGAGGATTGATTTTGACACTATACATTTTCTAATGTCTTCTTCTTCCCTGAGATGTTTATTTTTAAGTGCATTTATGTACTTGTTTTTTTTTTGTAAATTCAGAGGAGCTATTCACATTAAGTATAAAAAAATATTGTACAAAAAGAGCCTCTAGGCTACAGATCAGAATTTAGGACGATCGATCCCACACTCAGGGAAGGAAGAACTGAGTGGGGAGAATTCTGAGACCAAAAAAAGAAATAGTGTTTCTCGCATACAGAGCGATAGTCATAATTAACAACCGTTCGAGAGGTTTGAAACCCAAAAAAAGAACCATCGTTCTCACATAATGAGTGACAATAAAATAAAAAAGAAGCTAGAAACAACCAGGAACAAACAGGAGTGGACCTGTAAATTATGGGCCCGAGGGGGGCTATGTCTCTTCCTCTTCATTAAGATAATCCTCCACACTAATCGGTCTATCCAGGGTCCCCTCCTCATGGTTGAAGCAGTGGCACTGCGACGGACCCGCCTCCTGAGAATTTCGCATTTTAGGGACCTCTTCGTTGACACTAGGGTGCGGGTGATGGTGCTAGGATGAACTATGCTATAACACATCATAATACGGGGAGGAACTGTCGACAAACTGAAGGTGGTGGACTGCTTTAACATATGCTTCAAATGTTTCTGAAAACGTCTCCATTTTCTTCTCCAGGCGTCGGGTGATGTTTCGCTAGTCTTGGAGCGCCAGAGCAAGCAAGGTTTTCGTGTGCCAATGCAGATCTATCACCTGAGTATAAATATTTGATTTGCCTCTGGTAAGGTCAAGGTCTGGGATCCATTGGAAGGCATGATCAATAGCTCTGGTGGTGGTTTCCCTACGGCGAGCTACGGCAGTCGTGTCCAGCCTGGCCATCCTTTCTTGTGTCAGACCAGGAGTGTTCTCAGCAAAGGCTAGAGCAGCGTTGCAAGCCAAAGTCTCCGCCTTGGTGGGCGGGGGATGGGAGGGATTATCCCTGTAGAAGCTGCGGGTGCGGTGGTTTTGGGGAGGAGGGTTGTGGCAATGAGGAGCCATTGTTAGTAAAATGGATGAAGAGGTGGAAGGATGCAAATAGGGTCGAGAGTAGCAGAAGCGTTTTAGGAAGCGAGGGGGGATGAGCTGCGGGAGAGAATGAGGGTGAGAGGTGAGGGGATGGATATATAAGGCTGCGAGCAAGGGGCAAGGAGGATCAGACGTACAAATTTTATGCATGTAGACAGAGTTTATGGAAGCAGGCTTGGAGTAATGGAGATGCGTGGGAAGGTACCAGGGTGTGCCTCCCAAAGACAAGCTGCCGATGAATGCAAGCATGAGAAGGAGAGTAGTGTGCTCAATCATGATAAGTGATGGGATTCGGTGGTTCTGACAAGACCCCCACCATTTGTAAGTATAGATCATTGATGTGCATGCAATCAGTGCGAATCGTTGTAGGCTCGTTCTCCATCCAATCCTTGGAGACTAATCTTGCCAAAGTTTTTACTTGCTGGTTTGCAAGGTAGTCCATAAGTTTATTCGCTTCACTTCTGATCGCATTGAAAGAGATGCCTCTTGCTTCCCCAAGGTTGTTTTTGATCTTGTGTAAGACTTTATTGATGCGCGAGTATTCAGAGACCTTGGTAACGCTATGCCCCTACTGCAATTTCCTGCAATCTTGGGTAGCCACATTTGAGTCTCCCTCAACAAGTAGGGGCCAGTAGTTATTTTTCTTGGCAATGGCCAAATCATTCGTGAGGGCGTGGAGCTCTGATGCATTATTTGTAGTGTGCCCCAGGTTGCCATAGTAAATCCATAGGATGATACCCTGATGGTTACGAAACACCCTATCGAAACAAGCCATTCCTGGGTTATTCTTGGATGCCCCATCGTAATTTAGTTTGATGAAGGGAAGATCCGGAGGCTGCCAAATGGACAGAGGCAGGGGAGATATGGAAGTATTAGGGGCGACGAAGCTGGGCGGGGGAGAAGGGAAGTTGAGAAGGGAGAGAATGCGACAATTGTTAGCAGAGGGAGGGTTAGGTGAGTCTTGGAGCTTGGATATGGAGGTCGCTTCATGTAGGGTGGTTTTAATCTTGTGGATTTTATGTTCTTCCTTAGAGGCCAGATCCCTAAAAATGCGGGAATTACATTCTTTCCAGAGGGCCCAACAATATGATGCCTGGGAGGAGATTCTAGGATAGGTTGAAGAGGGGCTGACTAGAGAAAGCATGGCACCAATTTTCTAGAGAGGAATGAATAGAGTGAAGAGATCGGTTAGAGGCATTGAAGACATGAAGGTACCAGGACCATATGTTGGAGGCATAGGAACAGGTGTTGAGGATATGATTGGTTGTTTTAGCTTTAGAGAGGAAAAGAGCACAGAATGAGGGTCCTATGAAGCCTTTATTATGAAGATTATCCCAGGTAAGGATTTTCTTGTGGAGAAGAAGCCAGAGAAAGAGAGCAATCTTCAGTTGGTGATTCTTGCCCCAAAGTTTGTGCCATTTGCGTTCTGGTTGGACAAAGGTGGGATTTTGCAGGAAGTGGTAAGCTTCTTTGATTTTGAATTTCCCTGCTGCTTTAGTACTCCAGCGCATGATATACGGACTCTCCTCCTTTTGAATTTTCTTGTTATTTAGTTCCTTAACTAGGATGTTTCTTTTCTGATGGATATTGTGAGGAAGAAAATCATGGATGTTTATCCATTCTCTCCATTTAGAGTCTCCCGTGGGTTTCCAGTAGTCTTTGAATTTGATATTTTTTTTATGCTCTACAAGATGTTCTTTAACCAGCCTGTAGATGTCCAAGTCAAACTTGGGCTGCTACTCCCAGGAATCCTCCCAGAATAAGGCATTCTAACCATTTCCAATTTCCCAGAAGTTGTGGTCTTGGATGAGCGTCCTGTTGGCCCAAGATTGACTCCAGATGGGAGAGCATTTAATGTTGCCCAAAAGTCTGATTAGCGAATCCCATGGGATAGTAGGGGCATATTTGGCCTTCCAAAGTAAGGCTCAGTGAGTGGAGGGTGTGGTGAGCTAGCTCCACCAATTATTTTCTCCCGGAGCCTTGCCCAAGAGGTCCGGGTCATGAAGGCCTAGACGACCGGCATCCTTTGTAGAACAGACCTTGTCCCAAGCCACCAGAACTCACTTCCCTTTATTGGGCTTGCCTTTCCAGATGAAATCCCTATGAATGGATCTGATTTGGTTTTAAATGGATCTCGGGGTAGCAATGGCCGAAATACTGTAAAGGGGCATGACTTGTAGAACAGAGCGAACTAAGATTAGTCTTCTAGCAAGGTTAAGGGTTCGAAAGGTCCAGTTAGATAATTTTTTCTTGAGCTTGGAGATGAGAGGTTCCCAATTTGAGTAGGCCAAAGGTTTGTTTGTAAGGGTAAATCCCAAGTACTTGGAGGGGAAGCAGCTCTTTTGGAAGCCAAGGATAGAGGTGATGTGATTTTGGATGGTGGTAGGGGTATTGAGAAAAAATATTTTGGACTTGGCATTATTGACCGCTAAGCTAGAAGCGATTGAGAAATCATCTAAATTTGTTTTGAATGTTAGGGCTTCCTTGGCTGTAGGGAAGCCCATGAGTAGAGTATCGTCTAGAAATTTCTGATGGGTTGAGGGAGGGAGGGGGGGGGTAGATATTGAGGCCAGAAAGAAGTCTCCAGGAGGAGGCGGCAGAGATGGATCTACCTAGACCCTTTGCCATAATGAAAAAAAGGAAAGGGGAGAGAGGATCACTTTGTCTAATGCCCCTTGAAGGTTTGATGATTGGGGAAGGGGAGCCGTTAGAAGAAGAGAGAAAAAAGCCCCTGAAACCATAGCCATGATCCATTTAATATAGTCTTTGTTGAAACCGAAGGCAACCAACATGTGTCTGATGTAATTCCAGCCGATCTTGTCAAAACCTTTGGACATGTCTAACTGTATTAGCATGTCTTGCTTGCCTTGATCTTTGAGAGAGTGGATTATTTCCCGCGAGAGGATGATGCTGTCCATGATTTTTCTGCCCTCCACATACCCCGTTTTGTTTGTAGATATCAGGAGATGCAAGAGACGTTTGATGCGGTTGGATAGCACCTTGGAGATAATCTTGTAGATAACATTGCAAAGAGAGATGGGTCTAAACTGATTCAGAGTGTCAGCTCTGTCATATTTAGGAATGAGGGCTAGGAAAGTGGCATTGAGGGAGGAGAAGATGGATTTCTTCAATCTGGATTACTCCACTAAACCATAGACCTCATCTTTGAGCGTGCTCTAGCAAGCCTTATAGAAATTGATGGTGAAACCATCCGGCCCTGGTGCTTTTCCATTTAGAATTGAGTGAATGTCCTCTTCCACTTCCTCTATGGTAATATTTTTTAGCAACATTTGAATGTGTTCTCTAGTCAGAATAGATGGGATGTTATTGGTGATATTTCTGATATGATCCTCATTGCGCTGCCCCTCATCGGTAAGAATGTTCGAGAAGTGCTGATGTAGTTCTTCCTCAATTTCCTGATGGGTATCAAGTACATGGCCCTACTGATTTTTCAGGTTGAGGATCCTGTTATGATTTCTGTGTTGGATCATGGATTTGTGGAAGAAAGCAGTGTTTTTCTTCGCATCCTTCAGCCATCTGATCCTAGATTTTTGTCTCCATAGAGTTTCTTCTTAGGAAATCCTATCCTCCCATTTTTTCTGTAAATCTATCTCCACTTGTTTTGTTTCCTCTGTTAATCCCTATTGGATGATTTTTTGTTGTGCTGCTTTGATTTTTAATTCTAGGAATTTTTTCTCCGTTGTGATATCTCTGAAGGTTTCCTAGTTCCATTTTTTAACTTCCTGCTTAATGAATTTTAACTTCTAATGGAATATTTTCATCCTACCACCCTACTGAGGGGGTGTAGAGGCCCACCATTCCTTGAACTTGTTTTGGAAATCAGGGTGAGAGAGCCAGAATGCTTCAAACCTAAAGGGAGCATTCTTCAGCCTCTGAGATATTTTAATGCTTAGAACAATCAGCCAATGGTCTAAGCCGTTTTGCGGAGCGATATTGGATTCAGTTTCTAGGGAAGAGAGGAAAGGATCTTATGAGAGGAGAAAGTGATCTAATCTAGAGGCGATTTGATGCTCCCCTCCTCTTCTATTGTTCTAGGTATGAATGCCATTCTTAGTGGGAATGTCGATGAAGCCATGGTTATCAATCAGGTCTTGGAAGGCTTATGAGTCTGAATCTAATATTCAGAGGCCACCCCTTTTTCCCCCAAGTTAAGGATCATATTGAAGTCCCCAACAAGGAGTTGGTACTTATGATCCAGAGGTTGGAGGAGAGAGGTGAGATGACTGAGCCAGACTAGGTGATCATCAACCGTATGGGGACCATAAACATTGGTAATACAGATTTGTTCTTTTGTTCCAATGATTTGGAGAATGATGGTAAGTGCATGTCTTGAGGCAAAGGATTTGATCAAATGAAACCTAAAGTCCTTCCAAAAAGTAGCTAAGCCTCCTGCGATGCCCAATGCAGCCGTAGCTACATGACTCTAATGCTTCTTAAAGCAGGCTTGTTGGACGGACATTATTTCATTTAGTCCACTTTTTATTTCTTGTATCATTAGAATGTTCATTTTGCTTGCGGTAACCTTAAATTTTAGAACCCATTTTTTTGGAACGACTATTGAGTCCCCTTATATTCCAAGATGTTAAAATCATGATAAAATATTGGGAGTTAGAGATATAACCTTTACCTTTCCCGCATTAATGAGTTCAGTGCCTAGTTCTTGTATGTGTCGGCTGTTATTTTTTCTGCCTCTTCTTTTTGGTTTTCCTTTGGTGATCTGGTTGTTGGCTTTGAGGTTTGCTCTGATCCCTCTGACTTGGCTTTTTCATTTGATTTGGTGTTCCCTCTGTTTCTTTAAGTTTTGTTGCAGAGTGTATGCCTCTTCAATTCTTTGTAGGTAGTCTTCTGGTATGCCCTCAAACCCTTTTGGGGTCCATTCTTTTGCTATCTTCTGTAGGTCCATTACCATTAGGATGTCCTCTATCAATTTTTCCTCTGAGGTGGGTAGATCTTGTGTGAAGTCCAACTCGTTTTCCTCCTGAGTTACTTGTTCGGCTTGAGAGATATTGCATGCATTTTCCATGTCTGTGTCCATTTCCTTATGTTGTTCATTGTTTTGTTCCTTTGTGTTGTTGAACTGACATGTTTCCTCTATAGAGGGGGCTAGGATCTCATATATGTTTTGATGTATCTGCTTTGTTGTTTCTCTTCCTGTGTGGATCTTTCGATTTTGTTTTCTTTTGTGATTTACTTTGATGAATCCTTGTTCATCCTTCATACTTGATGGATTTTCTTTTGGAGGTGGTTGGTTCTGTAGGAAATCTCTGAAAATATGTCCATGTTGATGGAATTTTCTGTAATGAAATGGTATGTGCTCATATTCCACAACTTGAGTCGAGGTTTCATCTCGAAAGTTCAAGTTAATGGCTGCAGGAAGGGCTCCGGAGACATCAATATATGCACAGATTCGAGAATATGAAATATAATGGCCATTATTAGTACCTTCTGACATCTTGATGTATTCTCCCAAGCTGTTCCCAAAGGCTTGAAGAACTAAGGGAGCCCAGTGGTCTATGGGGAGAGAATAAAGTCTGACCCAGACTGGGACTCGAGTGAAGTATTCTTTTTCCGGGGTGAAGTTCTCCTTCCAGAATCTCATGTACAATCCTGTTGAGTTGAAGAAATATGGACCTCCTTCGAAGATTTTGTCCTTGTCTTCTAGGAGATCGAAGACTACGGTGAAGAAGCCCTTCGAGCCGAGCTGAAGTTATATGGCCCCTTTAGGGTTCTATTTGGCTTGGATCCAACCTTTAAGAGATTTTTTGGAGGGCCAAATTCCCATAAACTTACAAATGATGGCATGTTCTTTCATGTATTCTCTGTAGACCTCTATATCATGATCTTGAATAATTATTTCTGGGATTTCTGAGGCTTTCGAGTTGCAAGCAGGCGTGGTTTTATTCTTGTCCTGATTCTTTTCTTGAGCCTGAGTATTTTTTCCAACTTGATATTTTGACAAGTGTTTTATCCATTTAGATTCCTCTGTCTTCTCATAATGACCACTTGTAGAGGAGATCTTATCGGAGCTGTGGTTTTATTTGTCTTTTTCCTGACAAGGGGAGCCCGGACGAAGCTCTAGATCTGACCAGGGAGAGGCTGAGGTTTTTATGAAGCACGAGAATAAAGAGAGGTTGGAAGTGTGGGAGGAGCCCACCACCTGATCTTTGTAAGAGACCCCTAGAGGGCGAGCAGTCTACTCCATTACAGAAGGCACAGAGGGTAGGAGCAGTGCAGCGCTGGGCCACAGGCTTCGAGCCTGCAACAAACCAGGGCTGGCCGCAGAGAGACCCTTGGGAGCAGAAGCTAGGGTTTGATGGCAGGAAATTCCATAAAACCCAGGGTTATTCTGGTATGCATTTATGTACTTGTGTTTTAAAAAGAAAAAAAATATTTTTTTAAGAAATAAAAATTTGTAATGATATCTTCACTTTTTCACATAGATAAAAAAATGAAAAAAGGGTCAATATTATAAATTTTATATTTTCTACATGTTTATGTATTGTTAATTAATATTTCAATGCACATCAAAAAATTGTCACTAAAAAACCAATATTTTGAACCAAATGACAAAAAAATACAAATTTTCAATACAAATAGAATGCAAAAAATACACTTTTAGAGACTTTTTGTTAAAAAAAACTTGTTAAATAAAGTAATTTTTTGGGAAAATCTTAACAAAAAAAAACTTAAGAAAATAGCATTTTTATTGAATTTTATGTCAAAAAATAATAGTAATCACTTGTTTTTTGTAAAAAATAAGGATTCTTCTCATAAAATATCAAATTCTAAACATTACAAGTAAAACTAATTAATAGATCTCAAAACTGAGCTTTATTTGCAAGCATAACTTACAGATCATCAAAAATATCAACTAATCCATGTTTAATATCATGTAGAACATCATTGATGTCTTCTTCCACAACATTTTCTGCTTCATTTTGGTCATTGTCATCTTTTAATGGATCTTTCATGTCTGCAAATCTTCCAAATTGTCCCTTTCCAATCATTCCATATAATGGTGGTTGAGTTTCCTTTTCTTTTTTTGCGACACGTGATTCATTAAAATCCCCTTTCCTCGAACCAAATTCTCGCTTCGCATCTCGAAGGAATTGAAGAGTGTTAATTCTTTGTTGAATAAATTTGCATTGCACTGGGTATTTCTCAATGGCAATGCAATTTCTTGCTTTTGGTAGGAAACATGCTAATGTTGTACCTAATCATCAAGCACAAAATAAATAAATAAGAAAATTAGTATAACTACATAAAAAGTAAAAAATAAAATATTTAAATTTAAATTTGTATAATAAAACTTACCTGAACCTGAGAATAAATCCAAAACCCAATCTCCTTCATTTGAACATAGATCTATAAGATAGTTAATCAATGCTTGTGGTTTTTCATAAATTTTAACTATATCTCCTTTTGCATCATTATCCTCATATGTTAGTTTTCTTGCAACTGCATCATGAAACAATACTTGACTATGACTCTTCCCATCTACTTGATTCATAAGAATACACTTATAGCTATCCTCTTTTGTCCAACATTCAATATGTATGAACTCACAATCATTTACAATAGGAAGATCTTTGGAAGAAACAATATTTGACTTCTGCTTGTAACATAACATAGTAAAAGTTCAATTAAATTGTACATAAATAAAAAAAATTAAAAATAATCAAACATACAGTTTTCAAAGTCTTACCATGTAAGTTGCATCCTTGATCTTGTTTTTCCCATGAAGCTTTTTAATAACATTGCAAACTGTGTCTGAATGAAATTCCATAAATCGCCAAAGTGATGATGTTGTCACTTCTTGAAAACCCGTAACCACTTTACTAAAATCTTGATAAGTATATGGTTCACTATCATATTGAATGTTTGGGAAATTGAAACCATGAGGAATATCTACAATAGCTAGGGCATATTCCCTTTTAGGTATTAGTGATGTAATGTCTTCACAATTACATTGTATTATTTGATATTGGATACTGTCTAACCCATTCCAAATGTAATGATTAAGAGTAGGATCAAGTTCAATATTCATAAGACGCTTCTTTCTCATCTTTCCTAACTTAATTTTTTCAATAAATATTTTGAAAGTATCTGGTACTCCATTTCCATCCTTCTTCGACATCTTTAATGACATAAAAATATATATGTATATGTAATAAAATAAAAATAGTTTAAATATGAATAAAATGAATGTATAAATCAACATACCATATTGAATGCAATATAAAAATCTTTAAGTGTTGTTGTAGAACTTGCTTCTGGGTAGTGGCGCACAACATAATCCCAATTGTCTTCATTCAACATTTTAACCATATGTTCTTGTATTTTCATAAACATCTTCTGACTGAATAAAAAATTTTAAAATGTTAATATAGTGACATGTATAACAAATTCTACCAACAACATTATATTTTATTTAAAAGAAAATTATAATGAAAGGAAAATAAGAAATAATTCAAGAAACTTACTTTTGAAATTCTGCACACATTTCATCCATTGATAATTCACCTGACTTCACACAGGCTAGTACTGATTTGACTAGTTTCTCACGCTTCACACCTTGCATTGTTCTCCAAGGTGTGATAGTCATATCCTCTTGAAGTTTCTTCATTTCAGGACCTGGCTTACTGTTGGTACATATTATGGGTTTGCTCTTTTTAACCTTCTGATTTTTTATGGAAATATTCTCCCACCACTCAAAAATATCATCAATCAAATCCCATATCTCCCCAGTTCTAAATTCCAACTAAAAAATGTTATCCATGCTTCTGAATATATTTGAATGCATTTTTCCATATTTTTCTTTGATTTTTTCATCAATTTGATAACCCGTTTCCAATAAAAATTCCTTCTGAAATGTTAGACTAACATGTGTCTTATCCCCACCACATTTTTTTATGAATTCATTATGAATAAATCAAACCCTTTGGATTAAAGTAATTTTCATTCCGTAGTCATTATCTGTATTATGATGCCATGCCAATAACTTTGATTCTATATCTGTTAAGCCAATGTAAATGATGCATTTCACTGTTTTAAAAAGATAGTTATTGGGATATTCCTCAATCGACTGTCTTTTAGCCTCTACCGAATGGTTCCCTCCAATTACATTATATTTATAATCAAACCATTTTTTATTGTCAAATGCCTATTTGTTGGGAACTTGACGTGGATCAACAAGAACCACATAATCCACCACATGTGCATATGGATTGAACCTGAACAATGTTTTCAGATTATGTACATGTAGGTGATGGGCCTTTCTAATTTTATATTGAGATTTTCCTTCATCTCGCCTATAAAATTAGCTAACATTAAGCTCAAATGTTTGGCCACCAAGAATTAATTTATTCTTCCTCAACTCATATTGAATGGCATTTTGTTTTGTTTTAATGATGCCATTATCTAACTCAACACCTGGTGTTATGAATTCTCTTCTTCCGTTATATCTTTCATCTTGTTCTTCACTGTTGCTCATGACTTTTACAGGTTGACCAATATTTGATTTCCTATTCTTATTGGTTAACATATCAGTGCTTTTATAAACAAGCTCTTCATCATCAGGTAAAAGACAGACATATTTGGCCATTTTTCTTTTTGGTGTTTGATTTGTTTTCTCCTTTTGCACAACAGCTCTAATCTCCTCACTAATTCTCTCATAATTTTTAGTTTCATGTTCCACATCTTCAAAAGCAACATGTTTATGTTTAATAGATTGACCCACCTTAGTGACTCTTGGTTGATCCCCTCTTTGTACTATTCAAATGTCACGAGCTGTTGATGTTTGCTTCAATCTCCTTTCCTCTGCTTTGTCTGTGTGGAAAGTGTTCATCACATTCATAACATTTGGCTCCATAAAATAAATACCTTCAAACATGTTTGAAAGGCTTGGAACAAAATTCTATGAAACAAAATAAAACATGTCAATGATCAATAATTTATAAAAAATTGAATGATCCTTACAATAATGTATAGCAAAAATATAAATAAGCATACTTATAATGTTATTTGCAATGTTTCTTGAGATTTCTTTAGAGAAATTTGTAGATATTTCATTTGTGTCATACTTGACCTTTTATAGATGATATCTAACCTTGTCACGTTTATTAGCCTTCCTTGCAAGAACATAAATATTGTTTGTATTCGGGACCATACATATGTCTCATACTTTGCCCATCACATCATATGGTTCATTTAAGTCAATCATACCAGAAACCAGATGGGTATGTATATCAGCCTCCGTTTCATTGTCTTCAAGATACCAAGAGAAATACATTTTTTTTTTTTTAATTTCCTCGACGTTCTTCAAATTATAAATAAGCTTTAATGAACCCAATGGGCCACTTTCTTGAATTTTATTAGTGTATGCAACAATGTCCTTATTTCACCCAGCAGTATCCATAGTGTGTCCAACTATAACTTTAGATATGGGAGTTGTATCCATAGTGCATCCACCTACAACATTAGATTTGGGAGTTGCTGCCCTAGGTGCAGAAACATTCACAGAAATAATTATTGTTCTTTGATTTCACACAAATAAAAAAATATATATATATATATATATATATATATATATATATATATATATATATTAGTTAATGAAAAAACAGTTAATCAATTTTTTTTAAAGTTTGCCAATATAAATTTAAAATTTACTGAAAAATAATGTCTATAAAATAAATTTAAAAAACAAAATTTATTTGTAAAACTAAATAAATTGAAAATAAACCAATAAAATTAATTATAGAATTTTTTTATTTAAAAAATATTAAAATTCATATTTAGATATATGTATATATATGTATATAATATTTTTTGAATACATTTTATAAAAAAAATTAAAATTTGTCTTAAATAGTATAAAACAATTTAAAAAAAATAAAAATTAACTTTAAACTTAAATTTTTTTATAACATTTAAAAAAAAAAAACACAAAAAAATATTTACTAATTAACAAATGTTAAAATTAGCTTTTTTTTTTTAAGCTAAAGAGAAAATTAAAAAAAAAATTAATGTTAGTTTTTTGTTTTAATTTTAATTGTGTTGTTTTATTAAATATACACTTAATAAAATATATTTTAAAATTTTAAATATAATGAATATAATTAAAGCATATGATGATGATGATGATGGTTAACGTCCACTGAGACCAAACATTGGTCTATCGGACCTATAATTTTTTTAATTATTAATTGTCTGGCTTCTCGTCTTTCTTGGCGAGACTGGTGCTGTAGCTTTCTTTTTCTTCTCTACGGTATTCCAAACTTCCTTTGTCTTGCAGCTCCTTCATATCTTTTGTTCCTTGGGATACTGGTGTCTTATATTCAGGATTTGGGAGATATGATGTGCTGCTAAATGAAGATTTATTTTGCGCGGTATTCAAATCCTCATAATTGTTGAAGCTTGAGGAGTTGTCAAGTTCATTTTTTTGTTGTTGGGTGGGGCTTTCTCCCTACTTGTCTTGATGGTTGTTTACTTCTTGCCTGATTTCTTGTGATTCAGAGTTTTCTGGAGAGTACTCTCCCTTGACAGTGTAATGTTCCTTTTGTGCTCCTTCCCACCATGTAGATCTATGGTGATTCTTTCTAGCATAATTTTTCTGAGAGACTTTTGGGCAAATTTTCGCTAGATGGCCTGTCTCAAAGCTGGATCAACATCTGAAGAGGACACTCTCATAGTCGAGTTTCTGGTTCCATAGATAGTATTTTCTTGTTAGGATTATTTTAGCTGGGAATCTGGAACTGAAGTCCATTTCTACACAGATGCATGCATAGGTCGTTCTGACATATTCCTCTGTTTTTGGGCACTTGTAGTAAAATTTCCCAATTGCATTTCCAATGGCTTTTAGCAAGGAGAGATTCGAGAGATGCAAAGGTAGGTTTGGAAATCTGACACAAAATAGTGCTGAGGTTATGACTATTGTTGAGAGATCGAATGATGGGTTCCATGGTTCATGAATACACTCGATTTTTCCCAAAACCAAGGTCCAGAATCTAAAATGCATTGTCTGCTTTCAGAGTTTTCAAAATCTACTATAAAGAAACCCTTAGAATAGGGGTAGATATTAATTTCATCAGAGATGAGAGGCTTCCATATCTCTAAGATCCAATTGTGAAGGGCTGTCAGTCGTGGCCAAAATCCATTAAACCGACAGATTAAGGCACTTTCAGAAAACTTCAAGGCCTCATCCAATGAGGCCTTCACCACCTGCACAGTGGGAGCTGGGGCTTCACTGACAATATGGGCAGGAGCTTGACTCTCAGAGACGGATGGAACTGAGTTGGTAAGTATCTTTGTGAAGTTGGGAGCCATACTGAAGAGGTTCTCTCAGCCTCAGAAAACATAAATTCCAGCATTGCATGGTCCCAAACCCCACCTCAAATGGAAACTTCGATGCTTCGATCTCAAGAGGAAGAGACCAAACTGCGGAAGTATAACACCTGTAGAATATGTGAAGACCAGAGCTGCGGTAGATGCGAAGAACAACTTTAAAAATACTTGAACTGCGGTAGTGTGCTGAGGGAACTGCTAATTCCAATGCGAAGAACTGTGGTAGATGCGAAGAACTGCGACTTTCTTACATGCATTAACCCCCTAGCCACAAGTGATTGTAATTAGTAGAACTGCGGTAGTATGCGGAAGGAACTGCCAATTCCAATGCGAAGAACTGCGGTAGATTCGAAGAACTTATAATATTTTATTATGTTTTAAAATTTTATTTTGAAATATTGATATATACACTATTTATTAAATTTAAAATTTTTTAAATATAAAATAAATTTTTAAATTTAAAATTATTATATTGTTTATAATTATAACTATAAAATAAATTTTAAAATTAAAAGTTTATAGTATATCAAAAAAAAAAAAAAATATATATATATATATATATATCTTTTAAAGCTTATATATAAAACATTATATCTATGTTAAAATTTAAAAAAACTTTATATTAAATATTTGATAACAAAACAATTATATATTTATATTTAAAAAAAAAAAAATTATAAATTTCATTTTATATTTAAATTCAAAAAAAAAAAAAAAATGTATTGTTCTCGTGCCTGCCGGGGGTTGGAGGCCAGTTGAGTGGTGCCGTGGAGGGTTGCGCAGCCGGAGGTCGGCCCCGGTGGGCGACGAAACTAATTTTTTTCAATTTATTTATTTATTTATTTTTATTTTTTAAATACAAAAGATATATAACAACTTCAATTTCTTTTAAAACTATAATGATTATAATAAAAAAAAAAATATTGTTTAATATAAAATATAAAACTATTTAATGGAAAATTTAAAAAATAAAAAACAATAAAAAATAAATTAAAATATATGTTTTAAAATATAAACAAAAAAATATATCCAAATTTTAATTTTTGATTTTTATGGTTTAAAACTAAAACAGTTGTAATAATAAAAAAAAACAATTGTTGTTTAATATAAAATATAATACTATACGATTTAAAAAAAAATAAAACAAAAAATAAAACAAAAAACAATAATTTTTTTTGTTTGGGTTAAATATATTCTTTAAAATATAAAAAAATTAAAATTAAAATTAAAATTAAGATTTAAAATTAAAAAAAAAAAAACAAAAAAAAATATAAAATATATTTTTTTCAAAAAAATAAAAATAAAAATAAAAAATGAAACCACCAATATATTTATAATAAAAAAAACAAATAGGTTTAATATCAACTAAAACTAACTATTCTCCTTTGAATATAAAAAATAAAATATCTAATATTATTTCTAAAAATAAATTTTCATGTTTTAAAATAAAAATAAAAAACAAATCTCTTTTCAGTTTTTCCAGTTGCACTTTTAGAAAAAATAAAAATAGAATAAATATATCTGTTTTTTTATGTGCATGGTCGTTTTTTGGTTTTTTCTGTCTTGATGAACCTCTCAACCCTAAAAAAAAAAATTCTAAATTTTTGTCCTAAAAACCGTAAAAATTTGAGTTTTTTTTTCCCATTTTCTTCACTAAAAAAATATTAAAAAATTATGGTTTTCGAACCTAAAAACCACAAAAATAGTTTTTGAACACAAAAACCATAGAAAAACAGATTTTCCCCAAAGTCGTCTTCAAATGGACATAATAGAAGGAAAAATAACCTTTGAAATGCGAAAAACTCCTGTCACCAATGCGAACACAACGCCTCCACAAAATTACCAACGCTAACATAACGCCTCCAATGCGAATGCAATACCTCCACAAAGTTACCAATGCCAACGCAACACTTGCAGAAAATTGCTCCAACAAAAACCAAAAGACTTGAGTAGAAACAATGATTCTTATTATATAACGAATATTGTGTAATTGGTTTATTGTTTAACGAATGTGAGATTGAAATTTAAAATTTAAAATATTTACATGTAGTTAATTATAGTTAATATTATAGTTAAAATAGCTAATATTTGCATGTAGTTATCATAGTTAATATTTTAGTTAATATTTACATGTACTCAATGTTAAATCATTCAAATATAATCTGGGATTAAAATTTAAAATTTAAAATATTTACATGTAGTTAATTATATTTAGTATTATAGTTAAAATAGTTAATATTTGCATGTAGTTATTATAGTTAATATTTACATGTAATCAATCTTAAATCATTCAAATAAGAAAATTATTTTAGTTTGGAAGGCATGCATGAAAGGAATCTTCTGTGGATATTTTGAATAGAAAGTATGGTGAAATATTTCAAGACCAACAGTTTATTAAGAAATTTTGAAATATATTTTAGACGAATATAATGTAGCTTTAAAATTTAAAATTTAAAATATTTACATGTAGTTAATTATAGTTAAAATAGTTAATACTTGCATGTAGTTATTATAGTTAATATTTATATGTAGTCAATGTTAAATCATTAAAATAACAACATTATTTTAGTTTAGAAGGCATGCATGATAGGAATATTTTGTGGATATTTTGAATAGAAATATCGGTAAAATATTTTAACACAAACAGTTTATTAAAATGTTTTTAAATACATTTTAGACGAATATTTTGTACGAAATATTTGAAATGAAAATTTTGGAGGGAAAGTTTTTCGCGAAAATTTTTGAGCGAAAGTCTTTAAGCTATATATTGTAATTGGGAGAGACATTTATATCATTCAACATATTCTTGTTGAAAGCCATGGGTTCTTCTGATAGTGAAGTTCTTCTTTATACAACATCAACATCTTTGTCACGCAAAAACTCTATTCAGATTGATGAATATAACAGGAGTTTGTTCACCATGAATAGAGAGTCAAAAATTTGACTTGGTCGTAATCCCAAGGATGGTGAGAACATAGTTGATGAGGTGCAACAAAAAGAAATTTTTGTAAATCGAGAGTCAGCTATTCCACTTACTCTTAATCCTAAGGATTATGAAAGGTACAATGATGAAGGGTATGATGAAGAATTTCTAGAGTCAAAATTTTCACTTCATCCTAATCCTAAGAATTATGAGGGCACCACTGATGAAGGGGGAGATGAAGAATATCCACTGCATCCTAATCCTAAGGATTATGCGAGCACCACAAATGAAGATGGGAATGGAGAATTTGTAGAGGCAAAATATCTGCTTTGTCCTAATCCCAAGGATTATGCCAGCACCACTGATGAAGAGGGGAATGAAGAATTTCCAAAGTCAAAATATCCACTTCGTCCTAATCCTAATGATTATGCCAACACCACTGACGAAGAGGGGAATGAAGAATTTATAGTGTCAAAATATCCACTCTGTCCTAATCCTAAGGATTATGCTAGCACCACTGATGAAGAGGGGGATGAAAAATTTCCAAAGTCAAAATATCCACTTTGTCCTAATCCTAAGGATTATGCCAGCACCATAGATGAAGAGGGGAATGATAAAAAATCTGGAGTCAAAATATCCACTTCGTCCTAATCCTAAGGATTATGCCAGCATCACTAATGAAGAGGGGAATGAGAAATTTGCGGCGTCAAAATATCCAATCCGTCCTAATCCTAAGGATTATGCGAGAACCACTGATGAAGAGAGGGATGAAAAAATTCCTGAGTCAAAATATCCACTTCGTCCTAATCCTAAGGATTATGTGAGCACCAAAGATGAAGAGGGGAATGAAGAATTTGCAGAGTCAAAATATCCACTTCCTCCTAATCCTAAGGATTATTCTAGCACCATTGATGAAGAGGGGAATGAAGAATTTGCAGTGTCAAAATATCCACTTCATCCTAATCCTAAGGATTTTGCCAACACCACTGATGAAGAGGGGGATGAATTTCCACAGTAAAAATTTTCACTTCATCCTAATCCTAACGATTATAAGAGCACCACTGATGAAGGGGGGATGAAGAATTTCCAATAAATATAGATTCAAGGCATCCATTTATTCCTAATCCTAAGGATTATGAGAGCACCCATGAGGAAGAGGAGGGGCAGGATGAAGAAATTCTAGTGAATACAGATTCATAGCTTCCACTTAGGTCTAATCCCAAGGATTATGATAGCACCACTAAGGAAGGGTAGGATGAAGAGTTTCTTGAAATTTATAATTTTAGAGGCACAGATCTGAATAATGCAATTTCTCTAATTGATCGTTTCAAAGACACTCATGGTGATGAAGAATTGAATCCTCCCAGGGAAGAATTTGAAAGCATGGATTAAGATGGTGAATAATTTCTTCTGATTCATGGTTACAAAAGCGTAGATGATTCTTGTGAAATGTTTTCTTCAAGTGAGGATGGTAATAAAAATTTTCCAGGCAATGATGTTGATGAATTTCTTAACTATGTTGAGAATGATGATAGTGGGGATAATATTCCTCCTAGTGGTGATGAAATTACTTCTACAAAGGATGAAAAAATGATGAAGCCATTACAAGAAAATATTGTAACTAGGAGCAGGATTAGACCTTTTCATATTAATCGAAAACATTCCAGTTATACAAGGGTGAGCATAAAATATATCACAAAAATAATTTTTTTAGTTCATTTGATTTCAAGTGAATGTTGTCGAAGGGATTGCTTGAAACGTATGGATTTCAAATTTATTTTGGAGAAAAGGAAAATATATATGTCAATGAATAAAAGCATGAAAAAATCATATTTAGTGCGTTGCATTCAATCTACACTAGCAGGTTATGATTATCATATTGGGAATGTATTGCTCTGCAGAAAGGATTTCAAAATGTTGCAGTCAATTGGTAATTGTCGTTTGTCAAGAATCCAAGAAAAACTGGAAAAGGATCCCACATATTATTCAGAAGCACGTTATAAATGGGAGGTTGGGCCATTAGGAAATACTACTAAGACATGTATGGAAGACTTCTTTTCAAAGCATGGAGAGTGTATGCCAAATAAAGACACAATACATGTTCTAGATAATTTCTCGAGACGAGAAATATTCAGCTTATACAGAGGTTATGTAGAAGCTATTGAAGGAGTTGGTAGTTTTATGACATATTCTTATTTTACAAGGTTATGGAAAAACGAATTCAACAATGTTCGTATTCCTAAGAAGACAAGGATGGGGGTTTGCAACACATGTGCTTCTCTTAAAGCAAAAAGAGATAAATGTCAAGGGGCAGAAAGAGGATGCATTCAAAACATTGCTTTTTAAAATTGGATAGTTATCAACTATGAAAATATATTTATTCATATGTTTCTTTTATTTTATTTATAGATTCCGTTGTCAAAGAAACTCAAGAGCATCACAATCAACAATTAAGTGAAAGGTAAAAGTTGTATAAACACCAAAAGAAGTGTTATGATGATCCAATAAAATATTTGGGTTTGATTATTGATGGTATGGACCAAAAGAAAGCACTTCTTCGACATTTTGTCCGCATGCCAGAAAAATTACATGAGTAAAATTTCATTGAGTTTCACTTGGTTGGTTGTATGGTATTTAATGAGAAGATGTTTCCAAGAGTTTTCTTCATAGCCCCAATATTCATAATGATGCAAATCTGACCATAACTATAATCCATGATGTGGTTACTCATTGGTCTAATATTCTTCCTGAAGTTATGTATGTACAATTAGACAACACAAGTCATGAAAAAAAAAATAAAGCTCTTTTTGGGTATCTAAATATGCTCGTCGAATTGGGAATTATTAAAAAGATAAAGGTTGGTTTCCTTCTTGTTGGGCATACTCATGATCAAATTGATCAAATGTTCAGTCAATTTTTAGTAACATTGAGGAGGAAAGGTGTTGGGAGCCTTCCATCATTAATTGAATGTATTAAGGAATCATACATTCCAGAGCCTATTTTTCATGTTTTGGAAGAAACTATTAACATGCGAAGGTTTATTTTGGGATCGCATGGTGAGGAGAAATGCATTGAACAACTTAACGACATTAGCTTCCAGCATCAATTTCGTATCAAAAAAAATTATGGGATAACATTTATATGGGGCAAGAAGTATTCAATTGTTGTAGAATGGGGGCCATCATCAGGTTTAACATTTTTTAAGTTCATTCAAGAGCATCCAATATTTTCATCAAAGATATTGTTATTACAGTCAGTTGTTGAACTCCATAATACACGAAGGAATAAGAGAGACATAAATTATTCTGAATGTCTAGAGGATATCAAAAGATGTATTAGAGATACATATGAGTACTTCGATGTTGCTGATTCAATTTGGTAGGAGTCTTTTTTCAGTAATCAAAGTGATACGATTTCAAGATCAATAAATGAGGATGCGCTTTTGAAGAATCCTCCTTTTTGGCCACAAAATATGCCAAATGAACATGAGGAAACACACATTATTGAACAACAGTCTCAAGATATTATTAATTCTCCACAGGTAGAGGAAAGAGAAATATATATTGTTTCTAGAAGATCACATGCACAACGTGAAGCCATGGAATACCTTTATAGGGGTTTTGTGTAGGATATTAAGGAGGGTTGCATGATAGCAGTGTTAGCAGATGAAGATCGACTTGGCTATCCATTCTCGATTTCCAAGGTTATAAAGGTTATTAATGAAAATGAAGATATTACAGTTGTTGATGTACATTTTTATGCCACAAGTACCCACCCTTTCAATGGTGTGTACAAGCCAAAGATGGTAGTTGAAAAAGAAAAATTGGCAGAAAGAGAAAAAGAAAGGGCACAAATATAAATCGTCACCGCACAAATGTCTTAAAGTTGGAGGATGTTGACATACTTGTGTATGACTTCAATTTGACAAAGAGAGGAACTCTCCGGTTGAAGACCATAAATATTTTGAAGAAATTGCTACCAGGACAATTACTTTTGAGATGGGACTCTGCAGAATGTAGTCATAGAACTACAAGACATTTGAACTCTGAAATGGTGGGCATGCATGTTAACTTAGATGTAGCACTAGTTGATGAAAGAGAAGAATATGGATCATCTTCATCTGCATCGATTCATTCATCTGAAGATCCAGGTTCTGATGGTGTTCCAGAACCTATGGTTGATTTTGAATAAGTGTCTAAGAAAATTTTATGTAATTGATGTTTGCATGGTAACTTGAAATAAAATTTTTGATTTCCATCTGATTTTTCATGAATTTATGAGGCATTTCTATTTTTGTTGGATTATATGTTTTAATTATGAAGAATTCATCTCTTTAGAATATCCATAGTGCAACAATGAATTACAAAAATAATTCATTTTATATTCAATGTGCCAATGTTGATATTTTGATTAAAAGTAAAATATAAAAAAGAAATTAATGTTGAATTTAGATTATGCAGTGATATTTCCATGACATTTTGTGTTCTTACCATTTGGTATAAGATACTTTTAAAAAATTTCAAAATTATATGCCTCATTGATGTTGGGTTTGCGTTATATTCTTTCCACGACTAGTGACGCGCGAGGGGGGGGACAGGGGGGACGATAGCCCCCGCTGTCGGGGTCCGGGGCAACGCCTCAGAATTTTTTTTTTTTCCTTATTTTCCGGTGGACGAACTCGCCCATGGTTTTGTGCATGGGTTTGCACATGGTTTTGGGGCATGATGGTTGTTAGCCATCTATAATTCTGTTATGCCTAATGATGGATAGATTAGTCCATAGATTTCCAAAAAACAAGGTTTTATGAAAAACTTGTGAGTTTTTGAAATATCACTGCCTTCATTATCCTAAAAATATATCCAGTTCACCAAAATCTTCACTCAAGCCCATTCCAAGTTAACCTATTGATTCAAAAAGAAAGTTTCCTTCAAAGCCATAATTCCCACCTTTTCATATCCTCAAAACAATCCCTTCATTTTACCTATTTTTCCATTTTATCCCTTATTTTCCTATAAATTCCCCCTTAAAACCGTTTAAACCCTTTATTTGGTTAAAAAACCCCTTTTTTCACCTTATCGGAATCCTTGAAAAGGCTTTAAAACCTCCATTTTAGGCCTATTATGCTCTTTTTAACATTAGGCCTTAAGTGCCTTTTCCTTAAGCCCTTAGCCCTTTTTTTCGCCATGAGACCGAGGCCTGTGACCACCCGCTATGAGCCTTAAGCCCCATCGATCATCGCACTTCAGTAATTCCCATTTCCTCATTCCCAAACCCTTTTCTTCGCCAATGTCCATCCTCCGCCGATGAAATCTCCACTGTTGATATCATCATGATCCAACGGCCAACAGGGCTCCTCCCTCTTCTCCCCCTCCATCCACCACTTCCCTCCTACTCCTTCCCTGATTTAATTGTAAACGTTGATCCTCACAATTCAACGGCTTCCACATCCCCTCACCATTCAAACACGCCAATGGCACCTCCGCTACGCGAAAAATTTGCTGACGCATTTGTCAGACCCCACCACCCATTCTGCCACACAACTTTCCTCCATCGCACTTACCCACAACCTTCGATCTGGATTTCCCAGATTGGACGGCCCAAAAACCTCTTCACACCCGATTTTCTCAAACCCTCCATCGTGCATCTTCCGTGCGAAAAGAGTGGTTTTTGGTGGGAAAGGTGTCAACGCCGAAATCATATTTCATTCGCCCCTGCCATTATCTCTTATCATCTTGACCCAGCATGAATACCACCCTAGTTTTCTGCAAAACCACTTTCATTGTTCCGTGCCCAAAACCCCAGTTCAAACCCTGGTTCTTTGCCTTTTCACCATGGAACCCCTCTATGCATATATCCCCTCCCGCATCGCTCCATAACACCATTCCTTGACTATGTTAGCAGTACTATCCAAAACGCAGGGTTTCATAATAATTTTGATGTTTATTTGCAAGTTTTTGATGGCGGATAAGTTATAAAAGCTGTCCCACAGTAAAAAAAGGTGACAAAGGCCAAGGGTGACGATCCTCTGAGGCCTAATGGAATGCAAAAAGGGAACCAAAGGATTAATATCCAAATTTAATCGATACATCATCATTTTGCGGCATAAATACTGCATTGGAACTCATTGTAAAAGTGGGCATTTGGTGACTCTTTGAAGTAATACATAGTTCTGCTGAAGTTGAAAGAAAATTGATGTTTTGGAACCTGTGGATGTTTTGACCTATTTGTTGATGTAGAAAGCTCTATCAATGGATCCTTGAGCTTGGTTGTTGGTGAAGTACTCTAAATCTGTTATTTTTATTTCCTTTTTCATTATGTTTCACCATTCTCTGCTACAGTAGAGTAAAAATTTTAGGCTAAGAAATGTCTTTTGAAAGCACCTTAGTCCTGTTGTCTCTTCACTTCCTTAATTTTTTCTGCTGCCAAGATATTCTAGAGAATTCTTAATTTCTCTCTAGAAACCTTATGCTTGTTTACTTCTTAAATAGTTCAATACAGTTGGCCTCAGAAATGATTTATGGTTTTCCCTGCTTACTTGTTGTCACTTAAAAATTGTTTCTGAAGTTTCCCTTCAAAGTACCATTGTCCAAAGTTTGCCAAAGAGGTTTTGTTCCAATCATACCCTTTGTACTTGCTCAAATAATTGTTTTGAAGGTCTTTATAGCTGTAATCAAAGATTTCTAGGAGTTCCCTCTTCTATGAATACAGTTATTTATGAATCTTGAATGTTTTCTTATCCTTGAAGGTGAAATCACTGGAAGTTAAATGAGTTTCTCGCCTTCTATATTTCATTGGAGAAGTTTGTCTTGGAATTATTATTTGTTGAAGTGTGGTTTCTAGAATTTATGGTTAGCCCTGTCTATGGAATGACTCTTCATGTTCAAATGATGTTTTAAGTCCTTTTTTTGAGAAGTACATATAATTAAGGATTCTTAATTTCCCTTAGTTCTACTTTTCATTCTAAACCTTTGATGTCCATTTCATTTCACCTGAAAGACCTTATAGATTCACTGGCCAAGTTAGATTTTCCCTTTGATACCCCTGATTCATTCACAAACTTGTTACAATTTCCACTTGACTCCATTGCCCAATGACTTAGAGATTTCCCTTTTCTATCTATGTTTCCTAGATCATCATGTCCAACCAAACAAATCAAACAAATCCATGCTTCATAACTAGCCTAAAATCAACCCTTAAAGGCAAACAAGCTCATATCTTTGCAAACAATTGAGATATCCCTCTCTGAGACTAGGAAGGCTAGGTCCTAGAGCTCTAAAGACTGGTTTTGATGTTGCCTTGTCACTTGGTATGCCAATCTGCCAAATCATAGGACCCCAACAATGGTTTTCAGCCCCTATTATTTTGTAGATCTGGTCAAGGGAACTACAGTTATATTCTAATCCAGGGTTAATAGATTGGGGTTTATGTATGCTTCGGCATGTATATATATGTGTTGTAACACTAAAAAGAATATAATGAAAAATCAAGCTGGTCATCCTGATTTGGGACCCAGGGGAAAATCTATGTGTATCTATGTTTTTTGTTTTATGCTCTCGCTATTGTTTATTTTCTATTTTTAAGATTCATTTGTAGCTAATTTCTGTACAGGGTTAAAACCTACATTTGGTATTAGAGAAATTTCGGCTTCAAGGGGACGCCTTTACTGTTGAGGGGTTTTTTTCTCGGGCCTGAGGTAGACTCTGTTCAGTGGGAGATCTGTGGGATCGATTCTTGCGGTGAAAGAAGATGGCGAGCAACAGGAAGATAGAGATCAAGAAATTTAATGGTAAGAGTTTTGAGCTATGGAAGCTAAATATGGAGGATCTGCTGGTGGATAAAGATCAGTGGATCGCTGTAGATCCGGGTACTAAACCAACGAAAATGTCAGATGAAGACTGGAAGAAGTTGGATCGGAAGGCAAAGAGCACAATACGGTTGTGTGTCTCAGATTTAGTATTGTTGAATGTATCTGGGGAAGCTATGGCGAAGACCTTGTGGGACAAGCTAGGGACTTTGTACCAATCCAAGTCTCTAGTGAATAAATTGTTCCTACGGAAAAATATGTATAACCTGAGGATGAAGAATGGAGACTCAGTGACAGAGCATTTGAACACCTTCAATACTGGGGCAAGTCAGCTGTCATATGTTGATATTAAAATCTCAGATGAAGATAAGTGCATCAGTTTTTTGTGTTCTCTACCATATTTGTGGGACAGTCTGGTTATCGCAATAGGTAGCAATACAACTACCTTTAATTTTGATGACATTGTCTTAGCCTTGCTGCTAGAGGAAATGAGACGGAGAAATATGGAGGGTCATAATGGAGATGCCTTATCTATACGAGGAAGGTCCCAGAACAGAAAAAATAGTAAGCTTTAGAGTGGGAGATATAAATCTAGAGGGAGATCTAAATCTCCTGGAAAGTTTGTAAAGGTGTGCTGGAAATGCGGAAAGGAAGGGAACTACAAAAAGGACTATAGATCTAAAGCTCCTGGGAAAGGAAAGGGATCTGATGATGCTCCTTCTGCAGAGGCAAAAACCACCTCGGATGAAGGTATTTGGCTTCTTCTTCAAATACACATGTAGATCATGAGTCATGGTTGATTGAATCGGGTGCATCCTTTCACTTCACTCCTCATAGGGAGTGGTTCTATGAGTATAAGAAATATGATGGTGGTGATGTCTTCTTTGGTGATGATAGGAAGGCCAGAATCGTCAAATGTGGAAAAGTGAAGTTGAAGCTACAAAGTGGAAGGATTAGAACACTTCTTGGTGTTTTTTACATTCATGCATTGGCTAGAAATCTGATTTTTGTAAGCAAGATGGCTGATGTAGGTGCAAAAACAATGTTCGAGAAAGATCCCTGTAAGATGGTTTGGGGAGCACTGGAATTAATGCGGGGAGTTCGGATTGGAACTCTATACAAGCTTTAGGGCAGCATTTTTATTGATGGGTGCAATAGTTCTGTGGTTCCTGAAAGTGGAGCGGAAATCCTAGTGGTCTCTGGAGAAAAGACCATGCTATGGCATCAAAGGCTTGGACATATTGGAGAGAAGGGCTTTTGGATACTGCATGGAAATGGTATGGTAGAAGGTATGTCTAATAGCTCTCTAGATTTTTATTTCTGTGAACATTGTGTATATGGGAAGAAGAATAGGGTGAGTTTTCCTTCTAGTGCTAAGAGGGCGAACAAGATATTAGAGCTTGTGCACAGTGATGTGTTTGGACCTGTGTCTGTTCCATCACTGGGTAATTCTGTGTACTATGTTTCATTCATAGATGACTTCTCAAGGAATACAAGGATATATTTCTTGGGGAAGAAATCTGAAGTCTTTGATAGATTTAAACAATTTAAGGGTCTGGTGGAAAACCAGACAGAGAAGAAGATAAAGGTGCTGAGGATGGATAATGGTGGGGAGTTCTGCAAGAAGGAATTTGAAGATTTATGTAAGAAGTGCAGTATAGCATGGTAGAAGACTACTCCATACACACCTCAGAAAAATGGAGTTGCAGAAAGAATGAACATAACATTGATGGAAAAGGAAAGAAGCATGCTCTGTGGTACCAGGTTAGGACAAGAATTCTGGGCAAAGGTAGCAGAGACTGCATGTTACTTGGTTAACAGATCACCTTCATCAGCATTGGAGGATAAGACTTCACATGAGGTATGGACTGGTAATAAACCCTCTCTTTCACATTTGAGGGTATTTGGATGTGAAGCATATGTACAGGTTCCAAAGGAGAAAAGGAGCAAGTTGGATAATAAATTTGAACGGTGCATCTTTATTGGGTATAAGGATGGCTTAAAGGGTTACAAGCTTCGGAACCCGGAAACAAGGAAGGTTGTGTAGAGCTGAGATGTAGTTTTTAGAGAGGTGAAAGATGTTGTTAAACATGAATTCCTACTAAAGGAACCTAAGAAGATATATTTTGAGCTAAAGGAGGATGAATCATACTCTACAAAAAAAGAAGACTCAGAAGAGGAAGAGCCACAAACTCCAGCTGTGAGAAGATCAGTTCAGGAAAGAAGACAACTAGAAAGGTAAATTCCATCTACTTTCTGTTCAAATTTTTATTTAAATATAATTGATGATGATCCAAAAATTGTCGGGGAGGTAGTAGATCCAGAAGATGGAAAACTCTGGAAGGAGGCCATGGTTGATGAAATGGAATCCTTACATAAAAATGAGGCTTGGGATCTGGTGGAGTTGTCGGCTGGAAGGAAGCCCATTGGGAGAAAATGTGTATTTAAGAAGAAGATGAATGTAGAAGGCAAGGTGGATAAATACAAAGCTTGGTTGGTAGCAAAAGGTTATTCCTAGGTGTCAGGAATTGATTTTGGTGATATTTTTTCTCTTGTTGCGAAAGTTACTTCTATTATATTACTTATATCTGTTGCTGTTGCATTTGATTTTGAGGTAGAACAGATGGATGTGAAGACAAAATTTCTTCATGGGGATCTGTAAGAGGAGATCTACATGAAACAAACTAAAGGCTTTATGGTGAAGGGGAAGAAAGAGCTGGTATGCAGGTTAAATAAGTCTTTGTATGGGTTAAAATAGTCACCAAGGATGTGGTATCATAAATTTAATACCTATATACGGGGACCTGGCTTCACCAGAAGCAAGGAGGATCACTGTGTTTTTTTAAATTAATTGGTGACCATGTTATTTATTTGGTCTTGTATGTGGATGATATGTTGTTGATTGGAAATGAAAAAGAAATTATCCAAGATTTGAAGACCCAACTGTTCTCCAAATTCAACATGAAGGATCTTGGTGCTGAAAACTATATTTTGGGCATGGAAATTAAGAGAGATCAGGCAAAGAGGAAGCTCTGGTTAAACCAGAGGAAGTATGTTGAGACTATATTGCATAGGTTCAATATGTAGGATAGTAAACCGGTGAATGTTCCGATTCCTATAGGTACAAAGATGTCTGCTGAACAGTGTCCCAAGACACAAGAAGAAGAGGAGGATATGTCCCGTGTTCCATATGTACGTGCAGTGGGTAACCTGATGTATGCAATGGTCTGTACTAGACCAGACATTGCACATGCAGTGGGAGTATTGAGCAAGTTTATGCCAAACACAGGGAAGGAGCATTGGACAATAGTGAAGCGGCTTTTCAGATATTTGCGTGGCACTAGTGATAATGGCTTGTGCTACCAGGGAAGACCAGGATTGGAAAGAGTGTTGGACATTCATTTTTTTGTTGATGCAAATTGGGCTGGATATCTGGACCAAAGAAAACCTACAAGTGGGTATGTGTTTAGCCTATTTGGAGGTGCAGTTAGTTGGATGAGTAAAAGACAGTCTGTAGTGTCTCTTTCAACTATAGGGGTAGAATACATGGCAGCCACTCATGCAAGAAAGGAAGTAGTTTGGTTGCAGAGATTGTGTTCAAGTATGGGGTTGGTGTAACAAGCTATAAGGATAGACTGTGATAGCCAAAATGTAATTTTCTTCGCTAATAACCTTGCTTATCATTTAAATACAAAGCACATTGATGTTCAATATCACTTTATGAGATATATGGTTGAGGCTAAAAGGGTGTTGCTAGTAAAGGTGGACACTTTGAAGAATGTTGCAGATGCATTGAAAAATTCTGTGAGCACTCAGAATTTCTCTTGGTGTAGAGAAATGATGGGTGTTGCAAAATTTGGCTAATGACTCAGCTCTCATGTGGCCCCCTGCGGAAAGAAAACAACAAGTGGGAGAATATTGGGTTTGTATTATATTATTTCCATGACTAGTCACGCGCAGGGGGGTAACAGGGGGGGTGATAGCCCCCCCTTTACATTGTGATGGTTGCAACATATGGGGGAGTCACGGGGGGCGGTAGCACCCCATGTCGAGGTTTGGTACTCATTTTCTGGTGGGCATACCCGCCCATGGTTTTGTGCATGGGTTTGCACATGGTTTTGGGGCATGATGGTTTTCACCCCATGCTATTTTGTAGATCCGGTCAAGGGAACTACGGTGATGTTCTAATCCAGGGTTAATGGATTGGGGTTTATATATGCTTCGACGTGTATATATATGTGTTGTAACACTAAAAGGAATATAATGAAAAATTGAGCTGGTCATCCCGATTTGGGATCAAGGTAAAAATATCTGTGTATATCCGTTTTATGTTTTATGCTCTCGCTATTGTTTATTTTCTATTTTTAAGATTCGTTTGCAGCTAATTTCTATACAGGGTTAAAACCTACAATTGAAACATGACACTTTGTTTTGATGCTTGTTTTTTAGGTTTTGGTTCCAATTAGATTTAAATTTGTATTAGGCTAAGATTTGAAAAGAGATATATTTTTATCCCTTAAAATTAAAATTACTCTTGGAATAATAAATATTTCATTTACTTGTTCATTTTTAAAAATAGTTTAATAATATAATTTCTCCATAATTTCATGGTTTAAGTATGTTGAAAACTTAAGATTTAAAAACTTGGGGTTTACAACTTGTCATTAAGGTTTTTATGCACTATGAAATTTTATTTTTAATGTTATGGTTGAAAACAATTACCATTTTAGGGTTGTTTAGATTCAAGATATTTTATCTTTAACAAAATGGATGAAAATTGTTCGAAATGAAAAGCCCTTCAGACATGATTTTGTATATCTTTAACATCATGTATCAAAATTTTTAGAATTTTACGATTTTTCAATGTCCTAATATGTTGCCTTTAATTCCATTGTTACAATGTGTCAAAAGTGTGACATAATGTTTTTCTTGTTATTCCAGCATCAACTCGTTTTGTTTTGAGGGTGTTTTTTCAACCCTTTTTTCAAGAAACAGTTTGGTTTTTAGCATAATTTTATAAAATGTTGAAATTTGACCTTGAGGAAAAACAAAATGCATTTTGGAATACACAATTTTTGTTTTTGGGGCGTTTTTCATGTTTTTTGAGTCTTTTTGGGCTAGAGTTCCCGTTTTGAGGTAATAGTTCATGTTTCATTAGTAACTATGTTTTGTATGAGCAGAACGAGATATTTTCCTTTTCGTGGCCCCTGTTGTTTAGTTGTTTGAACAATGTTTAATTGGTTTAGACTTCCTCCACATAAAAAAAATGAAAAAATAGCCTTTTTTCCCATAAATATGTAATCTGTTGATAATTAGTTTTACCCTTTGTTTACAATTAATTCTTCTAGATTTATTCCAAAAGTGAAGGTAAACACATGAAATTTAGTAATAAATAAAGTTTATTATGAGGGTAAAACACACCTTTTTCATGGCCCAACATACTCCCCATCTTACCTTATTGCATGTCCTCATGCAATGAGATGGTTGAGGTGTAACAATGTCAAGGAATAGGTAGGATAGACTTCCTCCTTATACAATATAAAACCATGTTTTTATTTGACTTTTGGAAAAGCCTAATTTACATGACCCTCTAGAAGATCGTAATCATGGTGATAGCCTTCAGGAGGGTACCATATGATAGGACACCTGTAGCGACACCCTATCCATGTAGGACCCATGCATAAAATAATTTTACTATATGTGTTAAAACGAACAAAAACTACTTTAAAGTTTCTATAATTAAAAGGCTCCCGATTGTTAACAATGTTGGTGGATTCCTGCCATCTTTGCTTAGCTGCTAACAAAACTTCTTCTCTGATCTCCTGAAAGTATTCTCTCCCTTCTTGTCCAATGTCCTTGTGGATTGGTCCCAATTTAGCTGTTGGAGATCATGCACAGCAAAACAATTAAATACGCAGCAAATAAATCATGCACAAGAAGACATAGAGGTTTACCGTGGTTCACCCAACCAATATGGGCTACGTCCACACAACAGGGCATTGGCAATATTTATTAAACAAAAAGGAGATTACAAACTCTCACACCCCCTCCAAAACAAACGTATGGATACCTGTTATATAGCAGAAGAATCTAACAGCCTCATAAATCCTCTCAACTCAAATTTAGGATGCATCAACTCCCTCCCAACAAACTGGAGCTAATCTAGGAACTAATTCCTAATTTTTGTCACCTACTGAGATTTTTCTTATTTTATTTAAAACAGAAAATCTCAACAATCTCCACCTTGACAACAATTAGACTGGTGCCCTGTTATTTATTATTTTATCTTTTCTGCAAGCCAAGAGAAGCCAAACACCAACGCAGCTTCTCCAACAAAACTGGTTTCGTGAACATGTCTGCACAGTTTTCCTTTGTATGCACCTTTTCAAGAGAGACTCCCCTTTCAGTAATAACCTGTCTTACAAAATGGTACTTAATTGGAATATGCTTTGATTTACTATGATAGGCCGGATTCTTAGCAAAATGTATTGCACTTTGACTATCACAAAGTAACCTGATGTTGTCCTGTAACCTACCAAATTCACCAAGCAAACCTTTCAACCAAACCGCCTCTTTGCAAGCATGCGAAGCAGCAATGTATTCTGCTTCAGTAGTGGATAAAGCAACAATGTTTTGTAGCTTTGACATCCAGCTAATAGCTCCACCTGCAAGAGTAAAGACGTACCCTGAAGTTGACCTTCTCTTATCCAAATCACCTGCAAAATCAGAATCAACATACCCATCTTTGCTTAGCTGCTAACAAACTTCTTCTCTGATCTCCTGAAAGTATTCTCTCCCTTCTTGTACAATGTCCTTGTGGATTGGTCCCAATTTAGCTACGACCCCTTCCTGCTTCATGAATATCTTATGTTGAGTGAAGAGATGTAGAGGTTTAGTGGGTTCCCCTCTAACCCAGAGATACAAACCATGTTCTCTTCTCTGAAAAATTTTATAGGCTTTAGCCCACTTGATTTGATTATCAACAAAAGAGAGGAATTCTTGAAACTAGATGTCTCCTATGAAGGGACTCGGGTTACTATCTCTATCATCTTCCAAAAATAAATTATGTAGATATAGTTCACATAGGAGGCGTTGAACCTTCTCATTTCGTTCCCCATAACACTGGACAAATTTTTTAGTGGTCTTAAACTCGGTGGGTTTCCCTTCTCTAATGTATTTCACCTTTAATAACATATATATTCCTAATAAAAATAGAGCATAAGTAGTAGCAGGTGATTTACAGGACATTACATCTGAGTAAATCGAGCAAATAGTATTTGTTTTATTTGTGGGTTCTTTGAGCTGAGCTTGTGCTTTATTTACCTTCTCCTGTTCACTTCTGAAGTTGGCGAAAGTCTCATCTTTGGTTGCAGCAAGCTTTTTGAGCTTTTCCAGCATCTCCTGATGCACCTGTAGTGGTACCACTTTCTTATTATAGTTAGCCAATTCCTATTGGGTCTGTGTAAATTCATTTTGAAGCCTTGAAATAACAGATTATTTTATCAGAGGAGCATAAGAAGGTGTTTCATATATCTTAGTTTACTCTGTTTATGTCCCCAATTCTCTTTTGGTTTCAGTAGTGTGTGTCTTTAATTCTGTTTGGGTTTCAGCAGTGTCTATTTCTTTTTTAGGCTTTCAAGCCTTATCTACCTCTTTTAACCATTACCTTAATTGCTTGATTGTCTTCTTCAATTCCTTGTATTTCTTGCACAATTTCCTCAACTTAGCCCTAACTGACTTATTCTTCTTTATAGGGTTTTCGGTAGAAGAGGGCACAATACTTTTTTCAGGCACAGGGGGATATGTGCCAATTTCTAGGACATAATCTATTGAGACATTATTTTCTTCAAGCATTGAAGGGATTGTGCCTACATCATTACTCTGGTCCAATGGGGCTTGTTTTCTTCAGGCACCACATAAATTGTGCATATTTCAATACTTTGGTCCAATGGGATGGTGTTTTCTTCAGGAACCACATAAATTGTGCCTATATCAATACTCTGGTCCAATGGGATAGTGTTTTATTTAGGCACCATAGAAATTGTGCCTATATCAATACTCTAGTCAAATGGGATGGTATCACTCGATTGTTTTTCATATTCAAGAGTTCTCTCTGCAAGTTTTTCTTCCTCCAAATATTCACCACCCCAGGGAGTTGAATCCTTTGGATTTTGAATTTCTTCCTCAGATGGTAAAATCTCATTGTGGCTAGAACTGCTAGCAAAGGTAGACTGGTCTAGGGGGTAACTCTGTCCCTAAGAATTCCCAGAGGGATTTATTTCTTTGTGAAATGCACTCATACTTTCCAGCACTCGGGCTATTTCCTCCTCATATTCATGTAGGAATTCATCTTCCATGTTTAGATGAGGTGTATGAGATGGCCCTGCCTCGTCGACCAAGGTTGAGGTGTCTTGTCGTGGACTTAACCTCTCATAGCGTCTTCGTTTCACTGGATCCGAGGTCAAGGGATGATCTCTTTTTCTTTTGGCTTTCTTTGAAACTGATATTTCCCTTCTTGGCTGGTAAATTTCTCTATTGTCAGGATTTTATTCTAGTGGGGTTAGAACAGGGTTTACAAATCTATCCCAAGTTAACTGGCACTTAGTTAATTGATGAGTGACAATCATCTTTATTAGACCATGATGGTTGATAAATGTATGTGGATCCTTAGCCCTCCTAACCCGACTAGATATGTCATGCAACAATGAATTCAAGAAAAATGGAAAATTAACTAAAATGTTCTGCTTGAGTATGGCTAGAAGTTTGGGTTGCTAGGGTTTTACCATGTCTTGGTGTTTTTCACTTGTAATATACTTCTAAATGATGATTTCCAGTTCTTAGCATGGTTTCTTCAAAGTCGCATGGTGAATCCCTTTTCCTTTGCGTACCAAATTCTCGTATGGGTCTTGGAACACTACAACTGCTTCATGTAAGAGAATGTGCTTATTAGTCCACTTTTTTCTTGCTTCTGAAAGTCCAGAAACCTCAGATATTACAGTTTTTGATGCTGTTATGTCTCTGCCCTTCACAATTGTGTGTCCATCCTGCAGGTTCTGCAAGAATTCTAGTGTTATCTCAGTGTGGAATTCTATAAATTTTCCAAATATGTGAGCTAACCAGCATTCTGAAGGATAGCACGATCCTGTTCTGTAATATTGAGTACTATGATTTCATTCCGGATAGATCTCCCACCCATGACTGCTCTGTCTCAAAGATTGAATTCAAACTTCTGCATGCACTACTCACGACTTCATAAATTTAGAACAACATAAATACTGCATGCAAATACTTTTAAACTGTTAAAAAGAGTATATAAATGCAATTGTATTTGTCTGTCAGATCAACAGGTTTTGGAAAATTTTGATTATTAGTTTTCATGCTTGCTCATAATGTACACCTTTTCCCCCTCCAATGAGAGAAGGGCGTCCATGCCCTTAGAGCGTAGAAAAAGATGAAAGACGTTGAGGATCATTAATGTAGCAGAATAATAACTAGAGCGACATACATTGTAGTAGAAATCAATCAAATTAGCTAAAATAATAAGGAAGGTGGGGAAATGATTAAAAGGAAAAGAACGGAGAAATAATTATTATGAGAAAAATATTTTTTTCAATGATGGGAAGTTGTGACAGAAACATGATAGGTAAAGAGTGGTAACAACTGCTGGAATTAAGTGATCCAACATAATTAAGTTAATTCATATGAAAATGTAGTTTTACCATGCATACTAGTTATTATACAGATAACACTATGCCAATGATAAGTTCTCCTTTGGGAATGGGTTGGTAAAAATAAGTGAATATAAAATTATTGGCTATTATCATCAAACTCCAATGCCACAAGTAGAGTCACTACTGCTAGCAGGCGTCCATAGCCTTGATAGGGTTTATTTTTAACCCAAAAGTGATCCAAAATCCTCTATTTAGTATTTAGATAATTTAGTTATTCTTATGGATAACCACAGTGCCATTCGCTAGGTTTTAACAAAGTAATCAGGCCGACTCATGATGATACCTCCTGTCCTTTAGGAATTTTTCTTAGCTAGAAGGTCATTACCCTAGCATGGTGACCATTATGGGAATGTTACTTGTTATCTGCTTATGATCATGGTAGGCTAGCTCATGATGAGACCCCCTATCGTCTTTAACATATTTTCATATTATTTTCATATATATATATATATATATATGAATCATAAATAGAGGGAGGCTCACCAACTCCTTAAGATTTAGGGATGGTGTGAGGAGTGAAGAGAAATGACAATAAAAGTTAAACCCTTATTCCTAAGTCACCCTCCCCTATCAGATCAACCATTGATAGTGTAAAAGGATAAACCAACATGGTATTTAGATAATGAACTCTCAATAATATTTCTAAAGAAAATATATCCAACAAGCCATTACATAGTTAAACCATATCAATGTCTCAAAATAAAGATACCCATCAAAGGTAAAAAAAATCATAATTTTTATTAGTATCGCTATTTTTCTCCTTCTTAGATGCTTATTCCCCATTCATAAGCTGATTCCCATGAAAAAAAATATGAAAAAATGGTTATATGGCAATTAAATTGGTAAAAATTCATTTAGACAACTATTTATTATAAAAGTGCAGTTGTTCATTTGACCAAACAACAACTGTTCAGTCGATTGAACAGTAGTTTTTCAATCGATTGAACAACAAAAACACACAAAAGAAAAATATGTTGTTCATTTGACCAAACAATGGTTTTTCAATCGATGGAACAACAACTGTTTAATCGATTGAACATAAAAAACACACAAAAGAAAAATCCGTTGTTCATTTGACTGAACAACAGCTATTCAATCGATTGAACAATAGTTGTTAAATTGTTTAAACAACAAAAACACACAAAAGAAAATCCGCTGTTCTTTTGACTGAACAACAATTTTTCAGTCTATTGAACAATAGCTGTTCAATCTATTGAATAGAAAAAACACAAAAAATAAAATCAATTGTTCTTTGATCGAACAATGGCTGTTCAATCGATTGAATAGCAAATGTTCAATCGATTGAACAAAAAAAACACACAAAATAAAATCCGTTGTTCTTTTGACCGAACATCAGCTATTCAGTAGATTGAATAGCAGTTGTTCAATCGATTGAACAACAAAAACACACAAAATAAAATCCGATGTTATTTTGACCGAACAACGATTGTTCAGTCGATTGAAAAACAACTGTTCAATCGATTGAAAAAAAAAACACATAAAATAAAATCCGTTGTTATT
Source organism: Pinus albicaulis (assembly GCA_034641835.2). Lineage (NCBI taxonomy): Eukaryota > Viridiplantae > Streptophyta > Pinopsida > Pinales > Pinaceae > Pinus > Pinus albicaulis. The sequence continues at coordinate 1,401,832,737 of CM076574.1, read as the reverse complement.
TTGACTAAACATCGGTTGTTCAGTCGATTGAAAAACAACTATTCAATCGATTGAACAAAAAAAATAAAAAAAAATAAATCGTTTGTTCAATTTATTAAACAAAAATAACTAAAAAATAAGAACAAGTGTTTCTTATATCTGTACAGTGATGCTTATCTAGAATAGAAAATTGCAATCATATGCAAGACAATATATACATTATTTACAAAAATGAAAAGAACATATTTTAATGAAGGTAAAGTTGTTAGGTCATTACTCCCTGTAGCTAAAATTTACATGGTGAGGCCATCATGTACCTGTTGGCAAAAATAATCCTTTGTGAGTGGTCTATGATAAAGATGTACTTGATGTCTGTTTTCTCGGAAGGAAGAGTTGGAACCACCTATGGTGGTCAAAGTGAGAGTGTCATTTTTATGCAGTTCTTGAATTTCATATGGGCTGCACCATCTTGTCTATAGTTTACATGGGAAGTCTTAAAATCTGGAATCGTAGAGGATTTCCCAATCTCCTTTTTAAAATGTCTTCTTCTTGATAAGGTTGTCCTGCCACTTAGCTCTTTGTGGTATGTTGTAAATCAAGTAATCGGATTTCATCTAATTGATTTATCTATTGAAGTATTTTAATTTGAGCCTCCATCAAGTCCAGTCTCATTTCTTGTGCTGTTATGAGAGTCTTTATTTCAAATTCGATGGGAAAAATAGGTTCTTTTCTGAATACCAGTTGGTACGGATAATATCTGGTATTATTTTTCCAAGTTGTGCGATAAGCCCATAATGCCTCTGGCAGTCTAGTAGCCTAGTTTCACCGATGTGTTGAGACCGTTTTAGTTAAAATTGCTTCAATGAAATTATTGTTACTTTCTACCTACCCGTTCACCTATGGGTGATATGGAGAAGTGATTCTATGTGTGATGTGGTGGTTTCATAGAGTGGCTATAATTTTATGTCCTATGAATTGTGCCCCACCCTCCCCCCCCACCCCCTTCGTCTATTATCACTTCCCTGGGTAAACTGTACCATACAAATATCTTGAGAAGAAAATTAATAACGGTTTCTTCTGTAGCTCTTGGCATTGCTACTGTTTCCCATTTTGTTACATAGTCTATGGAAACCAGTATGTAAGCGTTTTGGTTTCATGGTGGATTGAATGGACCAAAAAAATCCAATTCTCACCATTCAAAAGGTTCTATTTCCAATTTTGGTTGTAGGGGAATTTCATCAGATTGACTGGGGCAACCCATTCTTTGGCAGCTATCGCAGGCCTGCATGTATTTTTGAGCATCCTTAAAAATGGTGGGCTAATAATAGCCCATTTGTAATAATTTTTTCCTGGTTCAATGGTCTATGAAGTGTCCACTGCAAGGATCATCATGGTAGGCCCTCAGGATGTCAAAAATTTCATCTTCCTAGATCCAAAAGTGCATATCAGCCCATGTGTGGAAGAGATATCCACCAATCCAAGAAAAGCGGGTGTTGCATTGGACAATCAAATTCCTTTCTTTTGTTGTTAAATGTATGGCAAGTTTTCCCATTGCAAGATAATTTTCCACATCCGCATACCATGGCACTTTCAATGCTACAACAAATAGGTGTTCATCAGGAAACTGGTCCTCTACTTCTAGCAGATCATTTATCTTTGGGACCCGAGACAAAAAATCTGCGACTGGGTTCTCCTTTCCTGGATGGTCTTAAATGGTGATATCAAATTCTTGCAAAAGTAACAATCAACGAGTCACTCTCACATTTGTAATTGGTTTATTAGCTAAGTGCATAATGGCAAAATGGTCAGTATACAAAAATACTTGATAGAGATTTATGTAATGTCTAAATTTATTGATGGCATATATGATTGCTAAGAATTCCTTTTCTGTTATTGTATAATTTAATTTAGAAGGGGTGATATTTTTGCTGATATAATAAATAGCATAGGGATTTTTATATTCTTCTTGACTGAGAACAACTCCTATCGTTGTCTCTGATGCATCTGACGAAATATGAAATGGTATTTCCCAATTGGGACCATGCAATACTGGTGCAGTCGAGACTAATTTCTTTAAATCTGTAAAAGTTGTGTCACACTTATCTGACCATTTAAATTCAACATTTCCAGTTAAGGCATATAGAGGTGCATCAATTTGTGAAATTTTTTTGATGGACCTACTATAATATCCTGCATATCCGAGGAAACTACGTACCTCCATCTGAGTACAAGGTGTGGATAGTAATATAATTACCTCTATCTTTATCGAATCTACCTGTATTCTAGCCACGTAGATATAGTGTCCTAGGATTGTGACTTCCGTCATCATCATGTGACACTTTTCATTACTCAAAAATAACTTGGTGGTGATACATCATTCCAAAAATTTTTCAAATGTCTATAGTGTTTGTTGAAAATCATCCCCATATGGGGTGAAATCATCCAGATAAACTTCAAGTCCTTCGTTTATCAGATCGGTGAAAATTTTGAGTATGACCCTCTAGAATGTAGCTGGAGTTTTACATAAGCTGAAGGGTAACACTCTGTAAGAAAATGTACCCCATGGGTAGGTGAATATGGTTTTGTCCTGACCTTCAGGGGCAATTTGAATCTAATTACAGCTACTAAAGTTGTCAAGGAAGGAAAAGAATCATTTCCCTGCCAATGTATCAAGGACTTGATCGATAAACGGAAGAGGAAAGTGGTCCTTCTGTGTGGCTTTGTTCAATTCCCTATAATCCACATAGATTCACCACTTGCCACTTTTCTTAGGGACAACTACCAGTGGAGAGACCCGTTTATTATCGAAAATAGGATAAATAAAGTTCACATCTAGTAACTTCTATGATTCCTCCTTCTTAATATCTTTAAGGTGTAGGTTCAATCTTCATTGAGGTATCCTAATGGGATGAGCATAATTTTCGGTGTAAATATGATGGGTACAGAGTTGGGGATCTATGCCCTTCATGTCCTAATAATCCCAAGCAAAATATCCCTTGTATTTTTGTAAAACTTTAATGAGCTTCTATTGTTGGTCGTCATTCAGATTATCATTGATGTTCAAAAATTTTCCTGGTTCAATTTCAACAGGTCTGCTATTGTGAACAATAGTTGTGGGTATGTTTTGGTCATCATTATCCTTTAAAGGATCTTCCTTGGCCTCATTATCAAGAATTTCTCTTAAAATTTCGCATTTTTCATTTTCCAAAGCAGCTGTTTGATTAATAAAATTGTTGATTATGTCGTATTCAGTCTGATTTTTGAATTCAAGTGCTTCTGCTACTGTGAGTGGTGAATGGATATTTTCTTCCAGGTATGCTAGTGGGTGTTTGTGAATATTCACAATGGGAATACTTGTTTTGGTAGGGGGATATAGAACAAGGTTTTTTTACAACATCCCCCTTAGCAATGGTCATGTTGCTTGTACGATAGCCTATGTAGGTGTCAGCTGTTGCCAACCAAGGTCAACCCAAAATCAAGGGATGTCCATCCAATCGGATTTTCGGATTGATTACTAGAAAATCTACCAGGTACTCCCATGAGAGAATGGAAACCATGATGTCCTGTAAAGTTCCTTTTGGTTTAACAATTTATCGATCAGCGAGTTCCAACAAGGTGGTGATTGGTTCTAAAGCGGTGATGCCAAGTGCTTCACGGGTTTCCGTAGTAAAAATATTAATGGTTGCACCCAAGTCGATTAGTGTGTTTGGAAAAGAGTGGCCATCTATTTGGACTGTAACTATAGGACTCCCTGGATCTTCATACTTTATAGGTGTCTCCTTTCCCAATAATAAATGAGACAAGGTTCCTATGACATGGATAGTTGGTGAAGTTTTTGTTTTCCTCACAGGTTTTTTCTTGCACAGTTCTTTAATTGTCTTACCATAGATAGGGATGTCTTGAATGGCATCGAGGAGAAGAATTTTAATAAAAATATTTTTGAGTTCCCCCAAAATATAAAAATATAGATAGACAATTGGTTTAGGTATCACTAATATTTCGGGGAATGGGGGAGAGGTATTGATAAGTTTTCCATAATCTTCTTATTCACTTGTACCTTCTCCCTATCTTGTTTCTGTGTTGATCATAGTTGACGGATTAATTTCAGTTGGGGGTTCTAATTTGTCTTGTTGTGGTTCTGCAATTTCCCTCGGGCTAATAATGCACCCATATATCAACCTAAGTTCACTGCATTATTTTTTTTCGATTTCGAGGTATGAATTTTCAATGATTTGGATCAACTACACCAGTTTATTGTTGGGATTCAGGTTCGGTTGAGCTGGTAGTTGGGGCATATTAGAGGATGAGAATTATGTGGTAACGGATATGGAGTTGGTAATGTGGGTTGAGGTTGAGGACCCATTCCCATATGTGAATTGGTTATTCCCAAAGGTCGCTACCATTTTTTAGACCAATTGGGATTTTGTGAGGTAGAGGAAGGCCACTGGGATGAATATGGATTGTTCTACCAGTTGTGGACAATTTTGTCACCCCCTAGAGACAGTCTAGAGTTGCCATAGACTAGTGCCTAGGACATCTTAATATAGCAAGGAGCTCTTCATATAGCTTGGGTTGTCAATCCAAAAGCTCACTTACTATCTCTTGTTGAACAAGGAAATTAGTTTAGAATGGGACCAATCTCTCTCAGAAGCTGGTACAAAGATAAGAGTAGTGTAGGAACATCATGCAAGACTCCAATATAAAGGCATCAAACAGTTAAGAGATAGATAAGCGCAAGAAGACCGATTCAAATAATATGTTAAGAGAAATCAGAGAGTATCGATGGTCAGTTCAGTGAAGAATAATATGAAAATCTGGGTTATTGAGGTCAGTACCAGACCTTGTCAACCATGACAACATTCAGAATCATAATCCGTACAAAACCACTCATAAAACCAATGATATAGCGACGAAGAAGGAAAGGATAAGGTGAACATGGAACAGTATATCATGACTAGGTCTATTTAAAGCGCTTGACTAATTCCAGAAAGGGCATCAACAAGGATGAATCCTTACTGCAAAATAGTGAGCCACTCGCATTATAGAACATGATACAAGAAGATAAATAGCGTGAAATGAGATATTGTATTAACACATGAGAATTACATACTGTGAGATACCAAAGACCAGAATCCTCATTACAGCTATAACTCCTCCTCACTGAGACCCTACGGGCTCTGAACCCTCATACAGAAGTGCTAAAAAATGTATACAAAAGCCTTTTCACTGCACAGTTTGCTGATAGAAATCTGGAACCCTTCTAATCTCTTATTTCTGGGTTTTTATAGAAAAGATAGAGAATTCTAGAGAAAGAGTTATATGGAGTACATTTAATGAATTGATTTGAACAAAATGGCGGAAAACATTCGCGCCCACTCTATGAATGATTGAATATAAATGACTATACTTTACAATCTGCCTCTGGAAATAAATGCTAAGGATGAAAATGTCCTCATCAACAAGACACAAATAATAATGTATACAATGTTCTGCCTCTTACTGAAAGAGGGAAAATCTGCTGCCGTAAAACCCTGAGATAGATTGCGATTGTGTACTATACTCTCAGCCCTTTAACTTTGAATTTAAACTCTGGACCTTTAATGTATGATGTTGCGCTTCCAGATCTTTCACCGATATCTCATGTTGCCCATTAATAATTTCACCTGCTCAAATCTATCTCTTGATTTTCTCTGGAGGGTTCTGTAGATTCATATCTTAGTTTCCTTTTAATGATGGTCATATCATACACCTACCCTCAGCTTCCCTCTTGAATTTCTTCTTCGAAAACAGTCAAGGGCAATGCTCCTGATTTCTGCGTACAAGGCAGCAAATTATGATGGATATTTGACCGCGGAAAACCTGCAAAAACACAGACTATTCAGGAAAAGCCGGACTGGGATGGAGACGGGGATGATGGAGACATGGTTATATGGTAAGAACACACAAAGTGGTGGAGAAAATATGATGGAAGCCTTTGATAATCAGCAGGAACGCAGGTTTTCCACGTAGAAAGGTTTGACCGAGGTGGCAGAATAAAACAATGAAAACGAATGAAACACACACATATATATATACGGCAGGGGAAAATGACATGGACACACGGGAATATGACGCATGGATGTATGAAGGACAGGTGGCGAACTGACGTGGCTGTGGAGTCAACGGGTGGAGGAGAACACGGCTTGGGCCGTTGGATCTCGAAACCAAATCAACGGCTTAGAGATGCTGGGGCGACGCAATGGTGGGCCACAGGACACAACGGACATGAGTTAATATACGGGCATCTTCAAAGTATATTCGTCGTTGGATTGAGACTGACAGATCCAACAATGTGGGTGAGTTCCGTTGCCAGTCCATCGTTCAATGATTAACGCGCAGAAAAGTGGTTTTTAAGGCCCGTACAAAAGACACGCGGCGCGTTTTCTATGGAATCGTTGGCCTCATGGTGAATACCGTCGACTTGGTGAAAGCGGTGCGGAATAGAACCGGCTGTTTTCTGTGCGCGGGGACCACCATACAAAACAGTCTCCGCTCCATTGATTGAACTCGATCGGACGGTTACAATTGCGCCCGAAACATAAAACAATAAGCTCCCCTTTTGACTTAGCGTATGGTTTCGAGCCCGAGTCACATGATAGCCAAATCAGGGAGGGCTGAGATTTTAGGATCAAGCCCGATAGACTTTGAATTATGGGTTTTAACTTTGCATAATGTATTTTCGGGCGAAAAAGGTGGCGACGAGCGTAGCATGGAGGTTTTTGGCTGCGAAAGATATTTTGAACAGATCCAAAGAGAACTGGTGGTCAAAATTTAAATGAAGGGGAAAATGCACAACATCGGCTCCATCTGGGGACGGCATGTTCGTCTTCGGGCATGTCGAGAACACACAGACCGCTGAAAATTTCTTGTATGTACATTCTGTCTTTCAATTCTTCTGCGTTTCTTCTGAAAATCTACCAGCATCCTTTCTTTCTAAAAGTAAAAGCTAAAACAACCTATATACAATATAATACAACAGGCATTCCCAGCCTGGGTTAGAATTGGAAGTATGGCTTGAGGAACTGGCCATTCATAGGGGCGTCCAGTAGATCGCCCTGTAAGTTTTCTAACATGAAAGTATTATTTCCTCCTTGATTCACAATTTTGAATGGGCCAAACTACAATGGATCAAATTTGGCATGCTTGCCTTTCTCTGCTCTTCGAACATCCCACCTGAGAACCAGGTCTCCAATTTGAATTTTTCTGTCTTTCGCATGTTGATCAAATACATTCTTAATTTTCTCCTGATATTCTATCAATCTCTGATTCACCTGGTTCTGTGTTTCCTCCAATTCTACCAGTTGATTAATCCTCCTAACCATGTCATCTGGTTCTTCCTGACTTTCCTGCATAAAACGTGCTACAGGCAACGCCAATTGCACAGGAAACACAGCTGCTCGCCCATACACCAGCTCATAGGGAGACTTCACTGTTGCTCTCTTGCTGGTTATTCTATTCGCCCATAGAGAAAACTTTAATTGGGAGTCCCAATTCTTCTGATTCTCACTGATTGTTTTCTTCAAGGCCCTCACCAGGGTTTTATTAGAAGACTCTGCTAGGCCATTTCCCTGTGGATAGTAAGCAGTAGAGTGAGTCAATATGATATTATATTGTTGGCAGAAAATTACAAACCTGGCAGATTTGAAAGCTTGTGCATTGTCAGTTACAATTCTGGCAAGACAGCCAAACCTAGATATGATATTTTCCTCCATAAACTTCATTATCATGGCATCTGTAGCATTTTTGGTAGGTATGGCTTCCACCCATTTCGTAAAATAATCTGTGGCTGTTAGTATCCATTTATATTGACCACTTGATGGGGGATGTATTTCTCCTATAAAATCTAACCCCCATTTCTGAAATGGTTCATTGACATGAATAGGAATTAAGGGCAGAGCTGCTAATTTCTGTCTTTCTGCAAATCTCTGGCACTTGTCACATGCTCTGACCCAAGCAAAAGCATCTGTAAATAATTTTGGCCAGTAAAAACCAGCCTTCAGGATTTTATGAGCTGTAGCCCTCCAGCTGTAATGCCCTCCACATATTCCCTCATGAAATTCTGTCATTATACTTTCCACTTCATTTTTTGTGAGGCATAACAGTAATATACCTGAAGGGTCTCTCCAATATAGCTGTCCATTAGCAATTATATACTTCTGGGATTTCATTCTTATAGCTCTGTATTTTACCTTATCACAACTTGGAGGACAACTAAGTGTTAAAAGATATTCAACCATTTCTTTATACCAAGGACTAGTGAGATATCTTATGTGTACCTTTTGAGTGGCCATCTCCAGTCCTTGACGTTCTTCTCCTTTCTCAGATTCTTCATTTGCTATCATGGATAGATTAATTCCCAAGGCTTGATGATTTGATTCAAACAACATTTTAGCAAGTCCCTGTCCTTTAATCAGCTTAGTAGGCCTTATGTCCAAATCATACTCCTGTATTTTTGCAATCCACCTTCCTCTTTTCCCTTCACTATCTCCCTAAAAAAGAATGTCTTTGACAGCTGCTGTGGGAACATATGCAGTAATGTGAGATTGCAAAACATAGGTTCTGAAAGCTTTAAGGGACTTTACCAGGGCATATGCCTACTTCTCCAATATATTATATTTTAATTCAGCATCATGCCACACTTGACTGAAGAAAGCTATTGGTTGCTCATATCCATCTTCATTTTTCTGCAACAAGACTCCAGCAATTGTATGGGGTGAAGCAAATGAAAATATCATAAATGGTTTTGTATAATCTGGCCCAGCTAGCACGGGAGCTTCAGCAAATGCCTATTTTATTCTGGTGAATGCATCTTTAGACTCCTGGGACCATTTTACTTCATTCTCCTTTTTCAGCATATCAGTTATATGCCTAACTATCTCATCATAGTTAGGAATAAACCTTCTCAGAAAATTGATTATGCCCAAAAACACCTGTACTTCCTTCCTATTCCTAGGTAAAGGAATATCGTTTATCACTTCAACTCTCTTAGGGTCAATTTTCACCCCATCTTTTGTTACAATGTGCCCTAAAAGTCTTCCCTCATCTAATGCAAATAAATATTTTTGAGGATTGAGGGATAGGCCATACCTTCTGAATTTTTCCAAAGTTCTTCTTAAATGCTCAATATGCTCATCATCATTCTTTGAAAACATTGTGATATCATCAAGATATACCACCAAAAACTTGTCCTACTCTCCAACAAAGGCTATGTCCATTGCCCGCTGAAAAGTAGCTCCTGCATTAATTAATCCAAATGGCATTCTGGCATACATAAATGTTCCCCATGGTGTTGTAAATGCGGTTTTCTTTTGGTCTTCTGGAAATACAGCTACCTAATTATAACCAGAAAATCCATCCATCATTGACATTCTGGATGCTCCCAACACTTTCTGCAGGATGTAGTCCATCTTAGGCAGTGGATAATTATCCTTTAGAGATGCTCTGTTTAAATTCCTGAAATCCACACACAGCCTTATTTCTCCGTTTTTCTTTCGAACAGGGACAAGGTTTGCTATCCATTCTGAGTATCTCAATGGCACAATTATTTTGGCCTTCAGCAGCTTCTTGATTTCTTTTTCAATGGAGGGAAGTAGCAGAGGATTTATCTGTCTGAGCTTCTGCTTATAAGGTTTTGTATCTTCCCTCAAAGGAATTTTATGCTGCATTATATTAACATCAAAGGTTTTTAGGTCCTGATAGGACCAAGCAAATACATCTTTATAAGATTGAAACAAATTCAAATATTTTTCTTTATATTCATCTGGGACCCTTTTAGATAATTTTACAATTTTGGGATCCGCATAAGTACCCAGATTCAAATCTTCTACTTGATCTTCTTCTACCGCTTTGTTTGGTTGCAATGGGACATCATCTTTGTTGAATAATATTTCTAGAGGCACCAGCCCTCTAGGTATAACATTTCCTTTCAGCTGCAGCACTCTGTTACCTACTATTTTCTCTTCCCATCTGTTTTCTACAATATCTTCAGCTTCTTCCTCCTCATTGTCATCAATCTCCATGTTGGAGAATTCCCCCATTGTCTCCATGAATCTCTTCATCTGTTCATCATCTTCAAAAACCTGCCAGTGCTTAATATTATCTGGAATTGATGGTCTGTAACGTACCTCCACTTCATATCTTAAAAGTGGGTTCTGAGGAGGACAAAAAGTACTGGCAGCTACAGCGAGAGAATCTGCTATTCCGTTTTGCTCCCGGGGCATGAAATGTATGTTAAATGCTGAGAAGAAATTCTCTATCATGTCCCACACTTCGTTTCTATAAGCCCTCAGCCGTAGATGCTTAGTTTGGCATTGATTTTTGATCTGCCTTACCACCATCTCAGAGTCTCCCATGACCTTTAGACTTTGGATACCCATGTTTCTAGCTGTCTGTAGTCCCAATAATAGTGCCTCATATTCAGCTACATTGTTGGTAGCCTCATATTCCAATTTAAAGGACAGTGGCACCCATTTTCCTGTAGGAGAGATTAATAACACCCCGGCTCCATTGCCTTCCCTTGAATTTGCCCCATCGAAATGTAAAGTCCAAATTTCTGACTCCTGATCCTCTTTAGGCTGCTCAGCTTGAATTTGACCAAAAAGGGGCTCATGAGCATAATTTTGGTTTTCTTCTAACATCAAGCATGGGAAGTCTCCTTCTTTGTTATAAACTGGGGAATTCTCTGAGCAGTCAGCCTTAGTTACCATTTTAACAAATCTAGTCTCCCTGTATAACCTCCTCTCTTGGCCTCCAAATACTGGGACAGTAGCCTATGTTAAATCCAATTTGATTGACCCACCAATTTTTGTAACCCAGGACCTTGACAACAGCATGCCAAAGCGAGCTGGGATATCCGCAACCACAATGTCTATGACCACACTCTTTGCTGGAATTTGGGCCAAATTGACCACTAAATCATTAATCATTCCCAAGCATTTAACCCTTTTAGAATCAAATGAATATAAGTCCTTATATGGTCTTGTAATTTGTATTCCTAGTTGTTCCATGACAGACAGAGGCATAAGATTATGGGAAGCCCCATAATCTAACATACAATTATGTAACAGTAGGTCATGCATAACTAAAGACACATAAAAAGGTGGAGTAGAAGGATCTATCTCCTCGACATGTGGGCCAAAGACTACCATGGGTCTTTCTTCTTGAAGGTTTAAACTATCAGGTACAATTGGTATTTTAGGAGGAAGTATGAAAGAAGTAACTTGAGACTGATATACAGGCTGTTTTAACAGTTCAGTCAGGGGGACTGGAATCTTAATTTTCTCAAGTTCTTTTTGCAGATTGAAAGCAGGTGGGGGCTTTTCTATCACTACTTCTTTTGACTCTTTATTTTCAGCTGAAGATTTAATTTCTTTTGACACAGATTTAGCATTAGGAGGACTGACTATTTTTGGAGGAGAAAGAATCTGATCATTAGGCTGCCAGGGAGCATTTAGAGGACTCTTACCTTTTTCTATGTTTCTCTTTGTTGTTGATTCCTTCTGAGCAGGTGCTTCTTTCCGAGGTGGCTCCTCTTCTTGATCCTGATTTCTGGTCCTCTTCCTTGAAGATCTGAGATCATATTTGACATTGAATTGTGCTTGCATGAAATCAGCAAATTGCTTACAATAATGGTCAATCTCTGCTTCTTCTTCTTCGTCTTGCAATGGGCATTCCATGTCATCATTGTTTGAAAAAGCCAGATTGGAATCCTCTAACTGATAAGTGGCATCTTCAGTGGAGTCTTCTACTGGACCTTCCAGGTACAAGGGATGAGGTACCTGGTCTTGTGATTCCTTTGCCTCTCTTGGCAGTATCTGCAACGGTGGTATTCTATATTGGGGATTATATCCTCTGTTTGGAGCATTATAGTAATTCTTGGGAGCTACATTTTTAGCTTCCAGTTCAAGCTTGACCATATTATTTATCATTTTTATTATTTCATCCATTTTTTCTAAATCCTTATCTTGATTAGAGGTGGAAACCTCTTCTTTGCCTCTCCTCTTAGTATCTTGTTCAGCTTTTCCTTTTAATTTCCCAGTGGAGGAAAAGTTTGCTTCCAACTCTAGAGCATCTGACTGAGCATCATCTAAAGTGGCAGGTTTTCTTTCTCTCAATGAGAATCCAAAATCAAAATCAAAGGCTGCTATAAAAATTATCTTGGCAGCAGCTTCATGGGGCTTCATTTCAGGAGGCAGGCTCAAATATAACTTGTTGAATATTTTAATAAACTCTGATACCCCTTCATTCTGTTTCTTCTTCATAGTATTAAACTCAGTAAGACACTTACCATGATCTTTATTTTCTCCCCACTTCCTGAGAAAAGTATTCTCCATCTGGTCCCAGGTGGTCACTGAACGGTTTCCCAATGTCTTGAACCATTTTCTGGCTTCACCTTCCAAAGACTGCACAAACAATCTCAAGACCACATCCAAATGTTCAACGTTTAATTTTTCTGCAAAGGATCAGAAAGTCTCAAGATGTCTCTAAGCATCGATTTCATTTTCACCATCGAATCTCGGTAGAATCTTCAAGTAATCCTGTGGCATATCATTTAGCACTTGGGGTAAGGCCAGTGGTGCATATTTGTTCAATAGAAAAGCAGGAGCATTAGCCATTGGAGGAGGTGGGGGTTGTACAACAGTCTGAGATACAAATGAAGGGAGAGGAGTAGGAGGAAGTGGAGTATGAATAACAATGGGAATATATTGTACAGAAGCCTGAGGTGTGGATGGGAATAGTTCGTGGTTAAAAATAGCTACTTCTATGACTTCTTTAATTTCCTCAGCCTCGGGAGTAGGATGAGAATCCTCTTCAATCCAGGTACTTCCTCTATGTGGAGTTTCTGAGTAAAACTCGGAATTTTCTGTTCTGATCTCTTGAGAAGAAGAGGGCGGATAATCTTCAATGGAATATTCAGGGTTTTCAGCACGAACTGACTTCCTCTCCTTCCAAACTCTTTTATGAATGATCTTCTCTGGGTTATACACGTAAGATTATTTTGACTGAGATGTATCTGACCTCAAATGTGGCTTGCGGGGAGCCAGGACTACCAATAAATTTATCACATAGAAGCAGTGGAGTCGCCAAGGTGAGAGGTACACAACTCTTCAACTCTCTGTGCTCACCTGATTAGAGAGTGAAAACAATTTGTCGAGGCTTGGGGAAGCTAATATTCTTAAATTCGATCCCTGGCAACGGCGCCAGAAAGATGTTGTGGACAATTTTTTCACCCCCTAGAGACAATCTAGAGTTGCCATAGACCAGTGCCTAGGACATCTTAATATAGCAAGGAGCTCTTCATATAGCTTGGGTTGTCAATCCTAAAGCTCACTTACTATCTCTAGTTGAACAAGGAAATTAGTTTAGAATGGGACCAATCTCTCTCAGAAACTGATACAAAGATAAGAATAGTGTAGGAACATCATGCAAAACTCCAATACAAAGGCATCAGACAGTTAAGAGACAACTAACTGTAAAGAGGGCCAGTTCAAATAATATATCACAGAAATCAAGTATCAGAAAGTGGATGCAGTGATAGGAATAATAAGAGAATATCAGTTGACATTAGATTGATACACATATATACAACAAAACCATGCATGGGCTTGCCAATTCAAGAATCCATACACAATCCTGGCATTTTAAAAGCACCCTCCTAAGACAACTGATATAGCAGAAAATATGGATAAGGTGAAAATGGAACAGTATATCATGACTAGGTCTATTTAAAGTGCTTGAATAATTCCAGAAAGGGCATCAACAAGGATGAATCCTTACTGGAAACTAGTGAGCCACTCACATTCTAGAACATGATACAAGAAGATAAATAGTGTGAAATGAGATATTGTATTAAGACATAAGAGAGAATTACATATTGTGAGATACCAAAGACCAGAATCCTCATTACAGCTATACTCCTCCTCATTAAGACCCTACGGGCTCTGAACCCTCATACATAAGTGCTACAAAATGTATACAAAAGCCTTTTCACTGCACAATTTGCTGATAGAAATCTGGAACCCTTCTAATGTCTTATTTCTGGGTTTTTATAGAAAAGATAGAGAATTCTAGAGAAAGATTTAGATGGAGTACATTTAATGACTTGATTTGAACAAAATGGTGGAAAAAATTCACGCCCACTCTATGAATGACTGAATATAAATGATTGTACTTTACAATTTTCCTCTGGAAATAAATGCTAAGGATGAAAATGTCCTGATGAACAAGACACAAATAATAATGTATACAATGTTCTGCCTCTTACTGAAAGAGGGAAAATCTGCTGCCGTAAAACCCTGAGATAGCTTGCGATTATGTACTGTACTCTCGGCCCTTTAACTTTGAATTTAAACTCCAGACCTTTAATGTATGATGTTGCACTTCCAGATCTTTCACCGATATCTCATGTTGCCCATTAATACTTTCACCTGCTCAAATCTGTCTCTTGATTTTCTCTAGAGGGTTCTGTAGCTTCATATCTTAGTTTCCTTTTAATGATGGTCATATCATACACCTACCCTCAGCTTCCCTCTTGAATTTCTTCCTCGAAAACAGTCAAGGGAAATGCTCCTGATTTCAACATACAAGGCAGCAAATTATGATGGATCTTCGACCGTGGAAAACCTGCAAAAACACAAAATATTCAGGAAAAAACGGAATGGGATGGAGACGGGGACGATGGAGACATGGTCATATGGTAAGACCACACAGAGTGGTGGAGAAAATATGATGGAAGCCTTTGATAATCAGCGGGAACGTAGGTTTTCCACGTAGAAAGCTTTGACCGGGGTGGCGGAATAAAACAATGAAAACGAATGAAACACACACATATATATATACGACAGGGGAAAATGACACAGACACACGGGAATATGACGCATGGATGTACGAAGGACAGGTGGCGAACTGACATGGCTGTGGAGTCAACGGGTGGAGGAGAACACGGCTTGGGCCGTTGGGTCTCGAAACCAAATCAATGGCTCAGAGACGCTGGGGCGACACAATGGTGGGCCACAGGACACAACGGACACGAGTTAATATATGGGCATCTTCAAAGGATATTCGCTGTTGGATTGAGACTGACAGATCCAATGGCGCAGGTGAGTTCCGATGCCAGGCCATCGTTCAATGTTAAACGCGCAGAAAAGTGGTTTTTAAGGCCCGTACAAAAGACACGCGGCGCATTTTCTATGGAATCGATGGCCTCATGGTGAATACCGCCGACCTGGTGAAAGCGGTGCGGAATAGAACCGGCGATTTTCTGCACGCGGGGACCACCATACAAAATAGTCTCCGCTCCGTTTCTTGAACTCAATCAGACGGTTACAATTGCGCTCGAAACATAAAACAATAAACTCCCCTTTTGACTTAGCGTATGGTTTCAAGCCCGAGTCACATGATAGCCAAATCAAGGAGGGCTGAGATTTTAGGATCAAGCCAGATAGACTTTGAATTATGGGTTTTAACTTTGCATAATGTATTTTCGAGCGAAAAAGGTGGCGACGAGCGTAGCATGGAGGTTTTTGGCTGCGAAAGATATTTTGAACAGATCCAAAGAGAACTGGTGGTCAAAATTTAAATGAAGGGGAAAATGCACAACACTACCAAAATGGAGGAGAGAAAGAAGAATTTGGCCAACCACTTCTTGGAAAGGATTCAGTTGGCCAAGTGGGCATGGAGAATGGTTTGGATGGCTAGGTAGAAAAAGGTAGTTGATTTTTCCATGTTGTCCCAGGGTTTTGTTGTTTATTAAATTGCGAAGAAGGAAAGAGTTGAGACGGGTATTGTGACATACCTATAGTTCGGGCTTGCCATTGTCAATGTTGATTCATTAAATATACTGGTTTTTTTTCTTCTTCTGCTGCTTTGAAGATTGATTTTAACCCTGGAAGTTATGGGCACTATTCAGTGTCATGGTATTTAGTACAGATGGCGCATGTTTGGAGTAAGTCCAATGGCCATTATCACTGGTTTTGCTTCTTTCGACAATGTGGGAAAAAGATAGCCAAGTTCTGTTCCACTAATTATTGCTTCTACTTGGCATGTAGGACATCTAATTGTGTTTTGAGGGTACCCAAGATATTAGTCTTGAAGTCTTCCAAGAGATTGCTGATTTATGTTCGTGTTATGCTACTGCCTAAAGTTCTGTTATTTCTAGCAGCTGAATCTCGTCCTGCTGGTCTAATGCATGTGCTGCCTCTAGATCACCTGACACATAATGAAATAATATCGTCATAACCTTCCTGATAGATGTCTCCTTTCCCGATTAGATTTAATGTTTCTATCCATTCATTTTTCATTCCTTATATCATAGTTATTTTTAAGACAACTTTAGACAACACAGTATAAGGGGACCTTTGCAAATTTTATTGGAACCGTTCAACATATTCTTCTAATGAGTCGTTATCTTTTGCAGTCATGTTGAAGATTTCATCTTTTAATTCTCTAGTCCTGCAGTAGTCTGGATATTTAGCAAGATTTTTTTTTATTTGATCCCAATTATTAATAGTGCCTCCATCGAGCCCCATAAACCAGCGCAAAGTTGCTCCCTTTAATGTAGAGGGAAATAATTTTAATTTCTGAGGGTTAGTGGTGTAATCGTATCCTCTACACAGAACATAAAAATCAAATAAGAAATAATTTGGATCTTCCGAAGTCAATCCATGGAAAGTGGGGATGTTTTGTAACGAAATAACTTTCATAGGGGCATTAGCGACTGGGTCAACAATGGGGTACTCCAATGTTGATGTTTGTACCTGGGGTTGATTTTGCACCATATGATCAAATATGTGCCAATAACCTTCAGGGATTTCCTAGTCTATGAGATTAATTCAGGCTTGACCAGAAGTCAGCTTTGGAAAAGGTCTTACAGTACTACCACTGTTTGGGATGTCCGATGTTTCTTCTTCAACCAAGCTTTTAGGAGATCCAGGATCTAGAGATTTCAAATTTGTTTCCACAACACCACTGGTTTCTCCCTCTCCTTCTTGCAAGTTGCAAGAATTTCCCTCCTGTGAAGGGTCAGGATTTAGATGTTCAGTGACCTGAAAGCTTTGTTATGGCCCTTTCGTTTCACTATGGATCTCGGCGTAAGCTGTAGATAGTTAGCCTGCTGCTTGAGGAATTATAATAGGACTATTTTCAGAAATGGTTTTGGGTCCTACAGATGCCTGAGATTCAGATTTTCTTATAATTTCATCTAGAAATGTTGTTCTTCCAAGGGTCACTGGTCCCTTGGGTTTCATGGATTTGGATGGGGGGTTCAGACTTGCTTCTATAATTTTCTTTCTATTCATTTATAAAAAAAAACTACTTCTATTCAACCTCTATATTTTTTCTAAGAAGTGGGACAATGGGCAAGAATTTTTCTTGTTGTTATGCAGGTTCTTACGTTCTGTTTTTAATACCCAATTCTTCTTCATCAAAGAAAAGTAAAAATATCTGTTGTAAACACAACACTCTCCCCGGAAATGCCGCAAAAATGTTGGCTCATTAAGACGGCTATTTAAAAGCAATCCTGATGCCTGCATTAATGATCAACCCAGGGTAAGTCTGTTTATTTCAAGAGTGTTCAACATAGTTTATGCAAGTGAAATCAGAGGTTAATAAATCGAAATTGTTGCAGAAGTAAAATCTAATTCTTGAAGTTCAATCAAAGAAATTCTGAAAGAAACCATTAAATAACTCAATCAATCAACTTAAATTAGTTCTATTTTGTTATATGGAAGAAAATTTAAATGCAAAGCTTAAAGGAATTCACAATTAACCGGAATTAATGATTAACATCTACACCAATCTATTCAACCATATAGGGAATACTGAAGTAACTGAAGAATGAGTAACACAATCATGCTATGCAATTGAAATTCTCAATGACTGATCAACCAAAAAATAGCACTCATAATGAACAAAAATTGAAATGTTCAAATAACTCTAGTAAATCCGAGAGGTAACATTCATGAGAAAAATGAAAGCGATTAAGACTTTAAATCAATAGGACACAAACCACTCAATTTTGATAAAATTTAAATCAATCAAAATTCTATAAAACATAGGAATGATTAATTGCAACATAGGAAAATAATAATATAACAAAATACAACAGTAGAGCTCCTAGTGACTGGGCCTAGAGCCTCTAGAAGTCTCTACCATAAGATCTTCATAACACGATTATGAAAAAACCACTATCTCTTTCATTAAATTCAACAATCAAGGTACAACATCTTTCAGAGCGAAAACTTTTGTTCTGAAGGAATGTAAATAAAATACAACTACAACATACGGGTCAAAAACTCCTATTCTATTCCATCTATTGGTCTTTTATAACCTATAGAAAAATAGAACGAATAATATCGAATCTTCAAGATCAGGAGATCCTGAGGATTTCACAGCTGTCTAACAGTTTTCATTATAGAATAAGCGAGATCCTCCTCATTCGTCACTCGTTTATATGAACAAACTAGATATTTTCATTTTCTTGGCCACTGTTGTTCAGTCATTTGAACAACGGTTAATTGGTTTAGATTTATTGCACATAAAAAAAACAAAAGTTAGCCTTTCTTCCCATAATTACGTAATTTGTTGATAAATAGTTTTACCCTTTGTTTACAATTAATTCTTCTATATTTATTCCCAAAGTGAAGGTAAAAACATGAAATTTAGTAATAAATCAAGCTAATTATGAGGGTAAAATGTACCTTTTTCATGGCCCAATACAAGAATGTTGTAATGGGAGCATTACATTTTTGGGAAGGAAACGGTCATCCACATAGATCATCGACCCCTATAGTTCCTATAGAAACAAGGGAATTTGCAGAATGATCACCATAAGAAATGGTCCACATACCTACAACAGTTCCATTTAAACATAAATTACAAGAAGAGAAACACCAATAATGTTGCATATTTCCTTAATCTATTTTTGATCGTGGATTTAACCACTGTGCTTGACTCTTGTGGGCATAAGACTTCAGGTTGGAAACATATTTACAAAAATGATCCAAAATTCGGCAACACATAGTGAATTCTCCCCAAGGGTAAGCAAGTTCCATATTTTCACCTCCAAGATGAAATATTATGCCACCCGGGACACCTCTGTGTTTCTTCAAGTGAGCGTGTCAAGATGATTTTTGAAACACACTATAGTTAGGTCATTTGACAAACTTCGACATGATGTTGGGAAGTACATCAGATCATGCACTACTTGCACCATTTCCAAAACGATAATTGAGGATAAATTCTTGTATACTCCACTGCCTACCCCCAGTTGGTTGTGGGAATCCATCTGCATGTATTACATATCGGGCCTTCCTTATACCAAGCATGGTGTCAGGTCAGGAGGTAACTCCACCAAAAGACAAAATTGCATTGAATTGAGGGTGCACATAATTATATACATGGAGGAAATGACTTATGGGATTCATCTCCTATTGTATATTCATATTTCGTTCTCCTTATTTTATATTTACAACATTTTAAATTTCCACCCAATCCCAAGGATTAGGTGTCAACATTCCCCCCCTTAATATGAAGGGATGTTGGTGAGTCCAAGCATCATTCTAAAATTTTCAAACTTTTCTCTTCCAAGCGCTTTGGTGAAGATGTCTACAATCTGCTCATTTGTGGAACAATGGTGTAGATGGATTGTCTTGGCCTCAACATGATATTGAATTAGATGGTATTTTGTATTGATGTGCTTCTTTCGATCATGGAACTTTGGGTACTTGGCAAACTTTATTGAAGAAGTATTGTCGATCATGAATGGAGTTCAATTCACTTGTGTAATCTGAAAGTCTTCCAAAATTTTCATGAGCCACAAAATTTTGTTTGTTGTTTCATCTGCTAACACATATTTTTCTTAAATTGTGGAATCTTATGGAATTGATTATTTGCATGATCACCAGGAGACAAATCTTGATCGAAGAATCATCTAAATTAGATAACCCAGTTTCTTTGCCTCTATAAAATTCTGAATCAAAATATCAAATCAAGCTGACGTAACCCACCTGTGTATACTTGAGTCCAAAGTCTTGAATCCGTTCAAGTACTTTAGAACTCTTTTTGCAACAGAAAAATGTCCCTCACAAGGATTTTGCATAAACCTTGAGAGGATTCCAACGACAAATGAGATGTTTGGTCTTGTATTTGTCAGGTAGATGAGACCTCCTACAGGTTGTCTATACTTCGTTGCATCCTGAAATTATTTCCCTTCAATGGATGTGAGCTTGGAGTTTTGTTCCATTGGAGTGGTCAAAGGATTTCAATCAACCGTGCCAAACCTTTTCAATAGATCTCCAGTGTACTTATTTGAGAGAGGAATATAAAATTAGGATGTTGAGTCACTGCAATACCAAGATAGTAGTGTACATATCCCAAATCAGTCATTTCAAAAAATTTCCTCAATTCCTTCTTTATGGATGCAATGTAACGCTCATTGTTCCCTGTTATCAAAATATCAGCTACCTACACCACAAGATATACAACTATTTTTCCAACTTTCTTAACAAACAAAGTTGCATCATCAAGATCATAATGTTTGAACTTATGTTTCAAAATATTCCCACTTAGCTTCTCATACTAGGCTCATGGTACCTGCTTGAGGCCATACAAGGATTTTACAAGATTTCATACTTTTTGTTCTTGGCCCTTGACAAAAAATACTTCTGGTTGGGACATAAAAACATTCTCCTTTAGATATCCATTCAAGAAAGCAGTTTTTACATCCATCTGATGGAGTTTCCAACCATTATGAGCTACCGAGGAAAAGAGTGTCCTGATGGTATCCCATTTTTTTGTGGGGGAAAAAGTCACCTCATAATATACCCCTTATTTCTATGAATTTTTTTTTTCCTAAAGCATGTCTTTGTGCTTGTCAAGTGAGCCATCAACTTTGTACTTGTTCTTGTAGACCCAATTGCGGCCAATTGGTTTGGTTCCCTGTTAGAACAGGGTCCCCTAACAACTACGATTTTGTATATTTTGGTCTTAATTAGTCTAACACATGGGTTTTGGGGTGGGTCAAAGCCCCTAATGCATTATAACGGGTCAAGGGTAGACCAAGATTGGATGCATAGGCTAAATAGATATAAATAGATGAACCTTTTTGAGTCATAGGTAGAAAACGATAGAGATTGATGATAGTTGTGAATTGTTAGATCTGTTTGAGTTGCTAGGGTAAGGACTCTTGCTAGCTGTGTGGGTGAAGATCCTCAGTCCTGCTGTGTGTGGACCCTGATGGTTGTGTGTGCAGGATGTGTGGGATTGTATTGGGATTTGGATGCTAATATATATGGATCTGGTTAGAGTATCTCTGCGTTTTCTAAAGTTTATGTCTTACTGTTGATGTGAACTGTTGAATCTATTATTGGTTATCCATTGTTGATATGGATATGTCTTTGTTATACTATGGAGTATGCCTGTGATCCATCATTCATGCATTTATGATATTACATGTGATATTGCTGATACGAAGGTGTTGATTAGATCTATGATTGATAGTAACTCTGCTAGCTGTGGACTATAATGATTAGCGAACCTATGGATAGATCTGATTTATAGCTGCGAGAGTATCCCTATTTCTGTTATATGAATCTATGATCTTTTGATTACTACAATTATAGTTGCTATACTAATAGATTTATGTTACACACGTGGATGCGAAGGTAGTTAAGGGATATGAACTATGCAATATAAGTCTATAGTGAGATCTATTAATTATGAAGCTGATAAACTGGGAACATAGCTCTTTTGACTTACCCTCTCTCTCTCAGGGTGCTGAAATCTGGTTCTAGCACCCTCCCATACTGCTTCGGGTGAGACTTTGGCTTGCGCAAGTAGGTCATTGCTGAAAGGGCCAATAGTATTGGGATTTGTTGGAAAACCTTAACCTCTGAACCTAGGTAAGGACCCCTCGAGCCAAAAAATGGTTCCGTTGAAGGGACTGGGAGCATTTTGAGAGGGATCGGGTAATGCCAAGAACACATTGGAAACCTGAGAAGAAAGAGATCGAAAAGTGGTTTGAAAAGAAAATTCAAGAATTTGCAGTAAGATAGAATTATAGTAAAAGGCTAACCACAGAAGAGTGGAAGAATAAGTACATTTTCACAGAGATCTATAAAATTTTCTTCATGACATTTGTGATCAAGCTTTAGGAGTGGCTCGCAAGGCTAGTAGATTTCCAGAAGTGTTGGAAGGATGAAAGGGTTACATAGTGGACTCCAAAGCTGATCGAGAAGTTAGAAAAAACTCATAACACCATCATGCGCACGGTAGATCACTGGGTGGACAGTGGGATAGGAGGATTTGTGATGGAATTTGCAATTGATAAATTTGTGTCCTACTCTGAGGTAGAGTGATGATTTTTCAAGGGGTTCTGGAGTAAGTTTCTAAAAACTCTGCCATTACTGATTAAGATCTTCTTGTGCAAAAAAAACATCCTGTGAAGTCACACAGAGTGAATGAACTCCGATCAGAGCAAGGGTACAACGTGCAGTGGTAAATACTACAGAACCAATCAGGAGGGATATCGATCTGTCTACAATCTAGTAAGAAATTCTGCTACGCATAGCTCTCCATCTACACCACCATCGAACCCTCATAGGGGTAAGAACTCATCGCCTCCACCATCAGAAGATGATATGGATTACCACATGAAGCTACCCACCTTCAAGGGTGTAGGAGATGAGGATATGGATTGGTTTTGGTTCGTTGCAGGATCAGTATGGACTATGCAGAACGTAGCAAGTGATGCGATGAAAAGGGCACATCTATCCCTTGTCTTTGAAGGAAGGGCCTTGGAATGGTATATGGGGTACATCAACCAGCATGCGAATGCAACCATTGAAGAGATTAAGAATGCTTTGAAACAACAGTTCAAAAAGCCTAAGTCTTACTCATAGATAGTGAACGATCTAAAGGATTTCAAGCAAGGACCATCTGAGTCTGTATGGGAGGCTAACCAATGGTTAAAGAAGGTAATTAGAGAAGGAGGATTTGTGTACGATGACAGGAAACATACAAAGTGGTTCATTGTTATGCTACTGCCCTACCCGCGCATGTCGATGGGATATCAAGCCATTGAATCATAGGAAAAGGCCTTAGAAATTGCGATGAAGCTAGAAGCTATGCCAAGAGATGATATGCAGTTAGGAATACAGTAGATACAAAGATAGTTAGAAGCAATGCATATAGAGATCTAGAATCTACGGAAGGAGTGAGGAACAGAGGTTAGCTGTGAAATATGGTGCATACGATGCAGGGTGAATGGACACACCAAGGATAACTGTCCTCTGCTACCACACTACATACAGGCTAGTGGAGCCAGTCTGTTGCAACCTAGGGAAGCTGCAAGACCCAGTTCGGTGCTTTGTTGCGATGATGGTTGTGTTCCTAGGCTACATGATACCAACCACTACACCCGCCTTGGTGCATATTTCCCAGAAATAAAGCAACAATGGTGCAGGTTCTGCAGATTTGTAGGCCATCATGAAAAAAACTGCCAAACATACGATCTAATGCTAGATCGAGGAAATCTATATAGGGTATAGGCAGATCCATCATCACCAAGATCCCCCTCGGGCATAGGTGATTCTCCAGCTAGGGGTAGGGGAGGGGTCCGAGGTGGAAGCGAAATTAAGGGAGAGGAAAATTGGCTTGATATAACTGCGGAGAAATAGGGAACTTTGCAAAGGACTGCGCAAACCCTACAAGACAATCATGCAGATACTATAGACAGCTAGATCATGTGATCAAATATTTCTCGATTCTGATGTCCAAAATGCAGGAGAAGCAGCAGACACCTACGCAGAATGTACAAAGGGTCAAGGTGGAACCTTGAGATGAAGGAACAAGTGTTAATGTTATCACACACAGCGACATGACCACTGGAGGAGCTACAGAAAAAGCTGAGGCAAAGCCTCTCATCTGTAAAGCGGATGTTAAACAAGAAGATTTGGACTTACAGGAAGAAAAGGAAACCTTTGTTGTAGATCACTGAGACTTTTCTAAGGCCGAGGCACCTACTCCTCAGGCCCCTGCAAATCTCAAGGAAAATGATGAGGTCAAACCGTTCTTGCAATCATGTATAAAGCTACTGCACAACCAAAGGGCTGTAGAAAACCTCCAAGATTTCATAGATAACTGCGCAAAAAAGACAACCCTGACTATGGAAATTAAGGATGTACAAAAAATCTATAAGCATAAGAGACGCACTGGCAGGGAGATGTGGTTAACCATGTAGATTGGTGGTAATGAGATGGACCAGGTTATTCTGGACCTAGGCTCAGATGCAAATATACTACCTAAGCAAACCTAGCAGCGAATGGGAGAACCTAAGTTGGAATGGTACACTATCTAGCTGCACATGGCTAATCAGCAGAATATCATACCTTTAGGAAGATTATCAAAGATCGTGGTAGACATCCCAAGGGTCAAAGTTCGCGCTGATTTTGAGGTCATTCAGATTCTAGAAGATGCGGACCCCTATCTGGTGCTCCTAGGATTGGACTGGGCCATATATATGGGCAGTATTATCAACTTACAAAAGAGGAGCATGGTATTTGAAAGTGAAGGAACACGGGTGATAGTACCACTATATCCCGTAGAAGGAGAGAGGTATACAGAGCTAGTGCGCAAGGAAGAAGAGGTGGATCACATCTATAAGCTAACTGCGAGGGACGAAGACTGGATCAATCCTATAGCCGATGGTATGCTTTGCTGGGAGAGAGATAGCGAATTCTTCTCTGACTCCGATGAGGAAATGGAAAATTGGCAAAATCAGCTGCATGATGTCTCTACGCTACGCTGGCTACGAATTACAAGGGACTTCCACTACATATCTTGAGAGGTAAGAGAACTTCCTTACCTTGATGAATCGAGTGGTATAAAAGAGTGTGATGAAGATCCACACAATGTTTCTATTCCCGAATCAGAGGGGGAGCACGCATTTGTGGGACCTCCACTATAAACTGTGGATGCGCCGAAGCATTAGAAACATCCGCGTTCAGTACTTGGGCATATGTGCTACTACAGAAAATTCATTGTGGGATACGCGTTGACCATCACACCTCTAGAAAAAATTCTTAAGAAATACGTTTCATTCTTTTGGGATGACGAATGCCAGAGGAGCTTTGAGCTACTCCAGGAGAAGATGGTATCTGCACCTATTCTTAATTGTCCCAATAGGGTGAAGGAATGTCATGTACATGTTGATGCGTCAGGGATTGCCCTGGAAATGGTCCTTACGCAGCCTGGCACCAGAGGCATTGATCACCCAGTCTCATCTACTAGTCGAGAAATCTTGAGTGTGAAGAAAAATTATGCCACCATGGAGAGAGAAGGGTTGGCCATGGTCTATGCACTATAGAAGTATCAACACTATCTGTTGGTAGGACACTTTAAGATGTTTACAAATCATTCGGATTTAAAATACCTAATGAATAAGCCTGTGTTGGGGGGGAAACTCTGTAGGTGGCTGTTGGTGGTTCAAGAATATGATTTTGAAATCATGATCAAGCCAGCGAAGCTGAATGCTAGGCCGGATCACTTGCCCTGACTTGAGACGGGAGGGGAACCCAATAACTTGAGGGAAGGATTGCCTAATGCGCATCAACGCACCATTATGTTTGTTGATGTGAACTTTGTTGATATCATTAAGCTCCTGACTATAGGCATGGCATCTGTAGAATATTTGGTACGACAAAAGAAGAAGTTGGTTACCTGAGCGACGGGTTTTACCATTATCACAGGTCATTTTTATAAACTAGGCACTAGTGAAGTGTTGTGAAGATAGGTTCTGGGGCATGAAAGGCATGCTATCTTGGCAGAAGCTCATGAAGGCATAGCAGGAGGTCACTACGCAGGCAAGGTAATGGAAAAAACAAACTTGTGGGTTGGGCTATGGCGATGTAGAATTACATTTGGAAGGAATAAGCTCAGGCTGCAATGCACTGGGAGTGCAGGAGGTATGATCAAAGCGCAGAGGTCTGCTGGGAGAGTAGGGGTACGCTGAGTGCACCTAGGGTGCGAAAAATAGTTGTTGGAACAGTCAAATCATGTAAAAATAAAAAATTACCATTGGATGGGATGGGCGGACGACATTTAATGAGGCGATTTTTGTAGATTTTTTACCGTTTACTTTATCGTGAGTTCCACATGAAGTCTACCCTACTACTGGGTGATCGCCAAAGCTATAAAACAGGTGGGCTAGAGCAGAAAAGGGTTCTGTATTGCTTGAATAGCTCGTACTTGGCATATTTGTCCACGACGAATTTGTGTTGTAAGAATTTCTATGCCTTTAACATCTCTTTCCTATCTGAGAAACCTGCTCCCTCGGAAAGTAGCAATCTCGAGTTTGTCTTTCACGCGAGGATGATGGCTATGAATCCTAATGAACCCTTAGAACTAGTAATCTCAGTGGAACATGGCACTGAGGAAGTCATGGAAATTGACTCTGAGGCTAAAGACGTTTTCTACACCCCCGTCAGAAAGAAGGGCAAGGAAAAACCAGAAGACTCTGGGAAACCCCTAAAACCTGCAAAATGGGTTAAGGGGAAACCTTGTGCTACCCCATGGAATGTAACATCCTCTAAGGCAACACCCCAGGCGTGAGCTGCTCAGGAGGAGGCCTAGCCTACCAGACCAATCAACTGGTTACCTCCCTTTGTCTGGCCATGTAGGACCTCGATGCGCATGCCAAAGAACCTCGATAGCTTTATCACTTATTTGCAGATGTCGCTGACCCAGAGAGAAGTACCTATCATTGGTGACCCTGTTGGGAAGCTGCACGAGATAAAATTTGATGATCATAACTTGGCCAGTTTGGAGGCCTTCCCTGAGCTGGCGCCTGAATTATACCTTGACACGATTCAGGAAGAATGGGATCAAAATTCTTCCTCATCACTGGACGCATGGATTGGATGGGTCTGGGCTCCTGAACATGCTAAGGATGCCTCACTTCAGTCACTACAAGATTACGTACCGGCTAGCCCGATAGTTGCTTTTCGTAATTCAGGATGGCTGCCTGTGGATCCAGGACATGATCCCCATCGACACTGCGCTAGGTCACAAAATTAATAGCCTTCCCATACACGGCCCCAACCCTCTGGAGCACATGGGTAAAAAGTATGAGGTGAAAATGGTTGATTATGTGTGCAAGACCTACCATGTGGAGCACAATACTCGGGCTTTTATAATCAAGTCTATCAGTGACCAAGGCACGCAGCTGGGCACGATGTTGTTGGCATGCAAAATTATGAGAAAATGTCAGGTCTCCTCTCTCCCAGCCTACGTAATTTAGTTAGCAGGTCAATGCGGGAAAGGGATATGTTTTAACTGGGCCAAGTATTTGTGTGATGAGTTTCTGACTAATGTTTGCGAGTCCTAGGAGCAGGGCCACACCTTTTTTTATTCCTAGTTACTGTTCCTCATGGAATTGGTTTCTGGGGAAGCCCTTGAGAAGTCAGTCTTTCCTGAACTTACCCCAAACATGTGTGAAGGGGCTTTCTATGCACATTTGTGGGATTCTAAGGACCTGCAACATCTCGAGGACAACCAAGTTTTATGGGCCCTCTTTCGAAGTAGCTTGGCCACTGCCATTAAATCCCAACCATGGTTGTCCCCTGCCGTATATGATAGACAAAAGGACATTGCAGTATTTCAGATCACTATGCACAACATCCAGATCAAAGCACACAAGGATAAATCCTGGACTTCGCTCCCTTATATGGTGGCAGATGAAGAAATTGACAACGTCATTATGCTTTGGCCTCCTAACTGGAATATTAGCTTCAAAACTGGCACGAAGGGTGTTGAAGGAACCAGCACATCAGAATTCACCCCCTCTGTCATCATCAAGGATACCAGAGGTGTGACCAAGAGTATTAGACAAGACATGGCCGCGGCTGCACAAAAGGATGCGCAACAGAAGCAGACCTTTGAGAAGGACATCAAGGCAGAGACTTAGGTAGATTTGTAGCTAGCCCTAGGAACAGAAGGACTGGATGTAGGAGGACCTGCCTCCCCCCGCGGCATGAAGCAAACAAGCGAACCTATCCAAATTCCCTGCAAGAAGCAATGCTCCGAGTGGATGACACATGATGAGACAGTCACATTGACTGATGGAGACCTTGAACAAATCACTGATGCGGTCATTCTGGCTATGGAGGATAGATGGGTAGCCTTAGAGGAGCAGCAGAAATCTATAGTCGACACAATCCAAGTCAAGCTCCAGGTGCTACAGATGAAGACAGATACAACTCAGAACACTGTGAAGCACGCGGAGCTCGAAAACGTGATTCACCAACTTTGCGTAGATATTACCATAGAGATCCTGGCCATAGCCACCCCTCAAGTGAAGTTTGAAAGGTTGGTCGTAGCACTAAATGCCTCCCACGAGGAATTTCAGATGGTAAAGGCATGAATGGAGCAGCGGATTGGCGACCTCCAGGCTAATTTGTAGTCTGAAACACCTTCAGAGGTACCGGCCCAGTGAACTGCATTGATCACTAATGCTATGAACGCCATTACAGGGAAAATCGCAAAGGGTGCCCAATTATTAGAAATGGCCATGTAGCTATGGACCAAGTTCCAACACGACCCGATCCTACATAGCATTAACCAAGACTTGCGACAAAAAGAAGAAGAGTTCGAGACATTAGCAGCTACCCTGCCCACTTTAGTTCCTACTCAATGCTTGACATGGCTGCGCACCAGTCATGCCCTCCAAGTTGATATCGATAAAATTTGGCAAAAGAAGAATGCCCTTGGTGACCGCTTGAAGCCTTGGGTTGCTGAGGCCCTCAAGCTTGCACAAGATGTGGATGTTGCGGTTAAGCAGCTGAACCATACTCTAGAAAATGTCACTGCCACGATGGAAGGCCTAATTTCAGAAAATTTGGTTGACATCGCACAGAATGCTGCTACTCAGAGTGAAGGCATGCTTCCTCCATTAGCCAAGGCGATCAAATTTTTGCAGGCGCAGGTGGAGAACCCACCATCTGAGTGACTCAGGTCGAGTCACAAGATTGTGTTGGGGGACTGTTGGAACATGGTCCCCTAACAACTGCAATTTTGTATAAGTTTTTTATATTTCGGTCTTAATTAGTCTAACGCAGGGGTTTTGGGGTGGGTCAAAGCCCCTAATGGATTGTAATGATTCAAGGGTATACCAAGAGTCTGAAAAACATGGTTTGTGGACCATTGGATGCATAGGCTAAATCAGTATAAATAGATGAAACTTTTTGAGCCATAGGTAGAAAAGGATAGAGATTGATGATAGTTGTGAATTGTTAGATCTATTTGGGTTGCTAGGGTAAGGACTCCTGCTGGCTCTGTGCGTAGAGATCGTCAGTCCTGCTGTGTGCAGACCCTGTTGGCTATGTGCGCAGGCTGTGTGGGATTGTATTGGGTTTTGGATGCTAATATATGTGGATCTAGTTAGAGTATCTCTGTGTTGTCTGAAGTTTACGTCTTACTATTGATGCGAATTGTTGAATATACTATTGGTTATCCATTATTGATACAGATCTGTCTTTGTTACACTATGGAGTATTCATGTGATCCATCGTTCATGCGTTTATGATATTACATGTGATATTTTTGTTACGAAGGTGATAATTAGATCTATGATTGACAGTAACTCTGGTAGTTATGGACTAAACTGATTAGCGAACCTGCAGATAGATCTTTTTTATAGTTGCGAGAGTATCCTTGTTTCTGTTATATGAATCTATGATGTGTTGATTAATGCAATTATAGTTGCTATACTAATAGATTGATGTTACGCACGTGGATGTGAAGGTAGTTATTGGATATTGTAATATTCCTAATTTAGCTTTAGCTAATAGGAATATTAATTTTTATTTTGAAATCTAGATGCATGAATAATTGAGAAAGGAGTTTCCTAATTTGATCAAGTATGAATAAAAATCCTTCCTAATGTGAAAGGGGATGATGAAATAACCAATTAAAGCATCCACATGTGTGAACAAGGTCTAAAATATGAGGACAAGGTCAAGTTTGACCAAGTCAATAATAGCCTAGGTCACAAAATTAATAGCCTTCCCATACACGGCCCCAACCCTCTGGAGCACATGGGTAAAAAGTATGAGGTGAAAATGGTTGATTATGTGTGCAAGACCTACCATGTGGAGCACAATACTCGGGCTTTTATAATCAATTCTATCAGTGACCAAGGCACGCAGCTGGGCACGATGTTGTTGGCATGCAAAATTATGAGAAAATGTCAGGTCTCCTCTCTCCCAGCCTACGTAATTTAGTTAGCAGGTCAATGCGGGAAAGGGATATGTTTTAACTGGGCCAAGTATTTGTGTGATGAGTTTCTGACTAATGTTTGCGAGTCCTAGGAGCAGGGCCACACCTTTTTTTATTCCTAGTTACTGTTCCTCATGGAATTGGTTTCTGGGGAAGCCCTTGAGAAGTCAGTCTTTCCTGAACTTACCCCAGACATGTGTGAAGGGGCTTTCTATGCACATTTGTGGGATTCTAAGGACCTGCAACATCTCGAGGACAACCAAGTTTTATGGGCCCTCTTTCGAAGTAGCTTGGCCACTGCCATTAAATCCCAACCATGGTTGTCCCCTGCCGTATATGATAGACAAAAGGACATTGCAGTATTTCAGATCACTATGCACAACATCCAGATCAAAGCACACAAGGATAAATCCTAGACTTCGCTCCCTTATATGGTGGCAGATGAAGAAATTGACAACGTCATTACGCTTTGGCCTCCTAACTGGAATATTAGCTTCAAAACTGGCACGAAGGGTGTTGAAGGAACCAACACATCAGAATTCACCCCCTCTGTCATCATCAAGGATACCAGAGGTGTGACCAAGAGTACTAGACCGGAGTTCTGCAGCGCGGCTGCACAAGATGCGTGAAGCGGACGCTGAGGAAAGGCATCAAGGCGGAGAACTTAGGTAGATTTGTAGCTAGCCTAGGAACGGAAAATTTGGATGTAGGAGGACTTTGCCTCCCCCCGCGGCATGAAGCGAACAGCGAACCTATCCAAATTCCTACGAGAAGCAATGCTCCCGGTGGATGAGACATGACGAGACAGTCACATTGACTGATGGAGACCTTGAACAAATCACTGATGCGGTCATTCTGGCTATGGAGGATAGATGGGTAGCCTTAGAGGAGCAGCAGAAAGCTATAGTCGACACAATCCAAGTCAAGCTCCAGGTGCTGCAGATGAAGACAGATACAACTCAGAACACTGTGAAGCACGCGTAGCTCGAAAACGTGATTCACCAACTTTGCGTAGATATTACCATAGAGATCCTGGCCATAGCCACCCCTCAAGTGAAGTTTGAAAGGTTGGTCGTAGCACTAAATGCCTCCCACGAGGAATTTTAGATGGTAAAGGCATGAATGGAGCAGCGGATTGGCGACCTCCAGGATAATTTGTAGTCTGAAACACCTTCAGAGGTACCGGCCCAGTGAACTGCATTGATCACTAATGCTATGAACGCCATTACAGGGAAAATCGCAAAGGGTGCCCAATTATTAGAAATGGCCATGTAGCTATGGACCAAGTTCCAACACGACCCGATCCTACATAGCATTAACCAAGATTTGCGACAAAAAGAAGAAGAGTTCGAGACATTAGCAGCTACCTTGCCCACTTTAGTTCCTACTCAATGCTTGACATGGATGCGCACCAGTCATGCCCTCCAAGTTGATATCGATAAAATTTGGCAAAAGAAGAATGCCCTTGGTGACCGCTTGAAGCCTTGGGCTGCTGAGGCCCTCAAGATTGCACAAGATGTGGATGTTGCGGTTAAGCAGCTGAACCATACTCTAGAAAATGTCACTGCCACGATGGAAGGCCTGATTTCAGAAACTTTGGTTGACATCGCACAGAATGCTGCTACTCAGAGTGAAGGCATGCTTCCTCCATTAGCCAAGGCGATCAAATTTTTGCAGGCGCAGGTGGAGAACCCACCATCTGAGTGACTCAGGTCGAGTCACAAGATTGTGTTGGGGGACTATTGGAACATGGTCCCCTAACAACTGCAATTTTGTATAAGTTTTTTATATTTCGGTCTTAATTAGTCTAACGCAGGGTTTTTGGGGTGGGTCAAAGCCCCTAATGGATTGTAATGATTCAAGGGTATACCAAGAGTCTGCAAAACATGGTTTGTGGACCATTGGATGCATAGGCTAAATCAGTATAAATAGATGAAACTTTTTGAGCCATAGGTAGAAAAGGATAGAGATTGATGATAGTTGTGAATTGTTAGATCTATTTGGGTTGCTAGGGTGAGGACTCCTGCTGGCTTTGTGCGTAGAGATCGTCAGTCCTGCTGTGTGCAGACCCTGTTGGCTATGTGCGCAGGCTGTGTGGGATTGTATTGGGTTTTGGATGCTAATATATGTGTATCTAGTTATAGTATCTCTGTGTTGTCTGAAGTTTACGTCTTACTATTGATGCGAACTGTTGAATATACTATTGGTTATCCATTATTGATATGGATCTGTCTTTGTTACACTATGGAGAATTCATGTGATCCATCGTTCATGCGTTTATGATATTACATGTGATATTTTTGTTACGAAGGTGATAATTAGATCTATGATTGACAGTAACTCTGGTAGTTATGGACTAAACTGATTAGTGAACCTGCAGATAGATCTTTTTTATAGTTGCGAGAGTATCCTTGTTTCTGTTATATGAATCTATGATGTGTTGATTAATGCAATTATAGTTGCTATACTAATAGATTGATGTTACGCACGTGGATGCGAAGGTAGTTATTGGATATTGTAATATTCCTAATTTAGCTTTAGCTAATAGGAATATTAATTTTTCTTTTGAAATCTAGATGCATGAATAATTGAGAAAGGAGTTTCCTAATTTGATCAAGTATGAATAAAAATCCTTCCTAATGTGAAAGGGGATGATGAAATAACCAATTAAAGCATCCACATGTGTGAACAAGGTCTAAAATATGAGGACAAGGTCAAGTTTGACCAAGTCAAAATGATTTATTCTCAAATAAGTGGATTCTAAATAAAGCCAGCTCAATGTGAATAGAGATCAATCCAACTAGATAAAATGAAGGCACCTTGAGTCTGAAAGGAGATAGGGCATTAAGAATTAGTCAAGGTTGACCAAATCAATGAATCTCTCTAGATACATTTCACCATCTTGATGGACAACGCAGTTTTTGTGGAGAATCCTTTGCATGGAAGCAACCTCATAGTGGGTGGGACCCTTGGTGAGAGAACTCATCAATTATATAATGAAGGAGATGGAAAGCTTATGGAAATATTGGAGATTATATTTTCATGTGGTCTTCTTAGAATTCCTACATACTTAGCTATTTAGCTAAGTTGTTGCACTGCTTAGTGCAAGGGTTTTCCCCAGTGGGGATTCCCTACTCTTTCTTGGAGGTCTTTCCTGAGAAATATAAGAGGAGGTTTCTGATCTGAATTTTCCACTACCTGGTGTTGGTACAAGCACCTACCTTCAGCAAAAATGTAGTCCCTTTAGAAAACTGCATTATTTCTTAAGGTGTGCAGTGGAAGGGGTGAAACCCCATTTTGAGGAGCTAGTTTCCCAAGAGGAGGATCAACCTTTCTGTCATAAAGCTATGGGAAGCATCTACAATCATTTATTTGCTTTTTCAGCCATCTTATGTAGATATTTAGCCATACATTTTTATTCAGCCATAGATCTGCAGCAGCTTTCTCTTGTATATCTTTTCTGTCAAGAAACCCTTACCGGGTCTTCTTGGATCTGTATAAAGGAGATTAGATCTCTGTTTTATGCCTAATTGAGTATTCTAATAATATTATCAGATATATGTCTCTATTTTCTGATTTAACCTCTCTTTATACTATGCAATATCTTATGCAGCAACTTCATCATTTTGTAGTCTTGGGGTTTTAGCAATTTCTAGTTGTTTTGAGCATGGGAGGCCTATTTAACTATGCTAAAGGAATTTGTTTCTGAAAATGTTTTTCATACATGTCCTATATTGTCTATTTGAAGGGAAACAAATGTTATTTTTCACTGTTATAACTTAGATATTCAGAAAATAACGTTTTGGGGCCAAAACTGCTGCTTTTCCCCACTTGGTGACATTGTAAAAAGGTACAATTTGTTGATATGATTGTTTTATGAAATATATGTGTTTAAATACATTATATAATATTATCAATTTATTTTCTCCAAATTTGGAATACCTTAAGGTATTCTTATTGTTGTAGAAAATTCCAGATTTGGAATATTACAGTGGTATCATAGCTACAATCTTGGCTCAGCCTGTGAGCTCAAAAATTATGGAGTATTCTCATTGGGAGGAGGATATTTGAAAAATAAATTATATAAAACCCTTTTTTTATGGAGAAAGGAGGTTCTCAAAACTTCTCTTGACAAATCTGTAGGGAAAAAGCAAGGGCATCAAAGAAATGAGGAGGGAAACACATGAAGATCCTTCAACAAAATCTATACAAGAGGAAGATTCTAAGTCCTCATATTTTGGATATGAGCACTCAGCCATATCATCAGATCTACCTCGTTCTATCAACAATTTCTTCAAGAGGAAGAAAGGAGATATGCCAAAGAGAGATACTCTTGGTGATTATTTGCAGGAATATGAAGATCAATCCGAGGAGTTCAAAAATCACTTGAATTTCCAAGGGTTTTGACAAATGAAGGAGGAAAAGAGCACAAGGAGCAAGAAGTAGGGTGAGGTTAGATTATTTCTATCCATTTTTTATGGATCACCTTTATGTCCAGCTCGGGCTTGGGTGAAGGAGCTAGACACCTTTCTGCAGCAACATCAAGTTTCAGAATTTGAAGCCATCAAAGTAGCAGTGCTTCATTTTGAGGGTAAGGCCTATGCTTGGCGGTTGTTTGAATAATTTTCCTTAAAGAATGAAAATACATATAATTATTAAAAGTTCATTGAAATATTAGTAGAAAGGTTTGATGATAATTCATGTGAAACATCTTCCATTGCAACTATCAAACCACATCAAGCAAAACTTTTGCATGAGTTGGGAGGGTCTATATATCCAAATCCATTTCTGAAAACCAATGAAGAGGACGTGAGCTTGTTTGATGCTTTTCCAAGGGCAAGATCTCCTTTGGATGGAGGGCTTCCTTCTCAAAGGGAAGACATGAAGATTCCTTCTTCAAAAGAGGACCAAGATCTAAGGTCTCTTGTTGAAGGTAAGACAACTTCAACTAGTGAAGAAGAGAAAGGAGAGGTGGAAGAAGATAACACAGTCATATCAAGGGCACCTCAAACATCTCATGAAGAAGATGGTGGAGCACTTGCTCCAAGAAAAGAAACTCTTCCACCCTTGCAAGGAGTTCCAAAAGCTCTCACACTAGAGCTCTTGGCATAACACATGAGCAGCATGCACCTTCATTGCCAAGTGATGGGATCTTGAAGATCAGAGAAGGAAAGGATGAGGAATGGCATCAAAAGATGAAGAGCATGTACCCTTCTCTATTTCAGAGTTTGAAAGAACAAAGAAGGAGAGAGGACATATGCAACAAAGGTAGGGGCAAATTTTCCCACCTACATTCACACCCTACTCTATGCCTTGATGCCTCTTTGCAAGGAGGCATTTCAGCAAGAATACCTCCTGATTGGAGGGAAAATAAAGTGTTCTCTCAACTATATGCAGTAGAAACATATTTGTTTAAAGAGGGAACCTTGGAAGGAGCCACTACAGTGCTGAAAATCAATGAGGGAAGGCTAGGAAAATTTCTGAAATTGACCTTGCTTTCTTCCATTCATCTATTTGCGTTGGAGGGAATAGATTCAGAAATTTGTGCTAATATGAGCATAGTATCAAAAGGGTACTTCATAGCTTTGGGGTAGCAAAGGATACTTCAACTTATAATGAATATTTCTGAACATAACAAAAAAATAATTTCCTTTTTGTATGCAGGAGCCAAATTGTGGAAGTTTTTGAGAAAGAGAACCTTTCAAGGGGAGGGTGACTTTCCTAAACTTCAATATTGTCTTGAGCAAGATCAACTGCAAGAAAGATAGCAAAATAAAGTTGGGAATACTCCGACATGTGACTTTGACATCAAGTATGTCAAGGAGGAGAGCCATCATGTGACAAATGCATCATTTCATACTTCTACAATGATGTCAATGTTGGGAAGCCTAGACCCTTATTGGGAGTCCCAACTATTGATGGAATATTCTAAGGACCTATTCACATGTAAGATTCTTGATGGGCAAGCAGAGGATTGGAAGTATAAAGTAGTTGATGGGATCATTTATGTTCATGATCATATTTACTTAACTAAAGATTCCAAACTCAAGAATAAACTACTTGACACAACCTATGAGGTCTTGCTTTCAATTCCCACTAGCTTCATTAAAACATATCATGCTATCTTAGATGGATTTATGTGGGAGAATTTCAAGGAGGAGATGCACTCTCATATGAGTAAGTGCATGAATCATTTTCTGGTTGAGGAGGAGCATAGCTCTTGGGAAGATTTATCATTATCACCTCCTTATTCATTGAGTGTGATAGGGAGTTCATCCATGAGCTACCTTGCTAATTTTAAACAAGTGTATGAAAAAAATTATATTGTTGAATCTCATGATGTATTTATTATATATTTTTATTCTCTTAACACTCATGTGCAGGTCTTGGCTCCAAGAGGGGGTGCTTTTTCTGATGGGCTTCATGAGCCACTTTGGGCCACGAACAATGGTGATATTGGCCATTCTTTGGGAGATATTGGAGAGGTGATGTACTCCTCATGGTATGATTCATCAACACCAACCATCATACACCTTCTCCAAACATGCAATAAGGATGGGGCAGCAAACAAGTGATGGGAAGAATGCTTGTCATATCATACCCTATGGCAGTTAGGAGGAAAACTGCGCTGGTTGCACATGAGGGACCATTGTCCTTCTCCCTTATTGTATATGGCAGCTAGCATGATCTTACTTATGCTCTCACATGCTGAAGATGTTCTTATCTTTGTTGGAGGCATGGTTGCAAGAGAGGCACACTTGTTGGATGTGTCTTTCGGGGAACACAATCCCTACTTTTTCTGCACTACATGTTCCAATGGGAGCATGAGAAACTATATGGCCACCATTGCATACCACTTGTTTCTTTATGATGTGGGCCACATGTTTGTTTGGAGCACTTGGGGCATGCCTCTCATGAGAAATTGGGAGGAGCTTTTCTAAGAATTATCAAGCTGGAAGGTGATTCATTTTATTTGGATGATAGCATGGAGGAGGAAGGCCTCCATTGATGATGAAATTCCCCATGATTGTCATCACTTCTATCTTGAGAAGGCCATGGATCAGCAAGAAGGTTTCCCTAAAAACCTTCCATTCTTTCATTATGAGAGCCATTGGGTTTATTCACCAAAGGCCAACTTGCACACTTGGGAGGAGCCATTGGGAGATGGAATTTTTGCAGAAATTCTAAAGCAATGGAGGAAACTATGGGATGAGAGGACCACCGGAGGAAGAGGGGAGATTTTGCAACACCCTTGCAGTTTCTTGAGGAAAAGCAAAATTTGGGAGGGGGAGACTGTAATATTCCTAATTTAGCTTCAGCTAACAGGAATATTAATTTTTCTTTTGAAATCTAGATGCATGAATAATTGAGCAAGGAGGCTCCTAATTTGCTCAAGTATGAATAAAAATCCTTCCTAATGTGAAAGGGGATCATGAAATAACCATTCAAGCATCCACATGTGTGAAAAAGGTCTAATATATGAGCACAAGGTCAATTCTGACCAAGTCAACATGATTTATTCTCAAAGAAGTGGATTCTAAATAAAGCCAGCTCAATGTGAATAGAGATCAATCCAGCTAGATAAAATGAGGCACCTTGAGTGTGAAAGGAGACATGGCATGAAGAATCAGTCAAGGTTGAAAAAAATAAATGAAGCTATCTAGATACATTGCACCTTCTTGATGGACACCGTAGTTTTTGTGGAGGAGCCTTTGCATGGAAGAAACCTCATGGTGGGTGGGACCCTTGGTGAGAGAACTCATCAATTATATAATGAAGGAGATGGAAAGCTTATGGACATATTGGAGATTATATTTTCATGTTCTCTTCTTAGAGTTCCTGCATACTTAGCCATTTAGCTAAGTTGCTGCACTGCTTAGTGCAATGGTTTTCCCGGGTGGGGATTCCCTACTATTTCTTGGAGATCTTTCTTGAGAAATCTAAGAGGAGGTTTCTGATCTGAATTTTCCACTACCTGGTGTTGGGCCAAGCACCTACCTTTAGCAAAAATGCATTCCCTTTATAAAACTACGTTATTTCTTAAGGTGTGTAGTGGAAGGGGTGAAAGCCGCATTTTGAGGAGCTAGTTTCCCAAGAGGAGGATCAACCTTTCTTTGGGAAATATAGGGGAAGAATATACAACCATTTATTTTATTTTCCAGCCATATTATGTAGAGCTTTATCCATACATCATTATTTAGCCATAAATTTGCAGCAGCTTTCTCTTGTGTATATTTTCTGTCAAGAAACCCTTACCGGGTCTTCTTGGATCTGTATAAAGGAGATTAGATCTCTGTTTTTATTCCTCATTGATTATTCTAATAATATTATCAGATATATTTCTCTATTTTCTGATTTAACCTCTCTTTAGAATGCTCAGTCTCTTATGCAGCAACTTTGACATTTTGTAGTCTTGGGGTTTTGGCAATTTCTAGTTGTTTTGAGCATGGGAGGCTTGTTTAACTATGCTAAAGGAACTTTTTTCTGAAAATATTTTGCATACATGTCCTATATTTTCTATTATAAGGGAACGAACTGTTATTTTTCACTGTTATAACTTAGATATTTAGAAAATAACGTTTTGGGGCCAAAACTGCTGCTTTTCCCCACTTGGTGACATTGTAAAAAGGCATAGTTTGTTGCTGTGATTGTTTTATGAAAGATATGTGTTTAAATACATTATATAATATGATCACTTTCTGTTCTCCAACTTTGGAATACCTTAAGGTATTCTTATTGTTGTAGAAATTTCCAGATTTGGAATATTACAGATATGAAATATGCGATATAAGTCTATAGCTAGATATATTAATTACAAAGATGATAAACTGGGAATGTAGCTCTGTTGACTTACCATCCCTCTCTCATGGTGTAGAAACTTGGTTCCAACACCCTCCCATACTGCTTTGGGTAAGACTTTGGCCTACGCAAGTAGGTCACTACTGAAAGGGCCAGTAGTATAGGGGTTTGTTGGCAAACCTTAACCCCCAAACTTGGGTCAGGACCCCTCGAGCCAAAATTCCCAATGGAGGATCAACCATCTTCCAAGTGCCATTCATTATGAAGGCATCATATTCCTTTTTGATCATTTCATTCCATTCATCATGAGAAGCGACTTCTTTCAAGGAAGTTGGTTGAAGATCTGTAGACAAATTCAATTCACAATTATAATAAAATACGTATCAACAGGTGAATAAGAATCATCTACATCACCTCAATTTTTCTTGGTGGAACTTCTTGTTCCTGTATCTCTAACCTCATCGGGACGAAAATTTTCAAGTGTCTTTGTCAGTGATTTTCTAGGACCTTTTTGAGATGGCCTCGACTGCTTATTTTATTGAGTTAGGACTAAATCAAGATTCAGTCTACCAATTTTGTGAATCACATCACTCAAAGTGCCATCCGTGACTGGTTCTTCATGTGGCGGAGAGAGTTCTTCAGAAGATGATTCCATAGGTTGATTCAATATAGGAATCCCCCCTTCAAGATGTGGAATCTGAATATCAAATTCATGAAATGACCTTGCATGTATTAATATATCCAAGAGATCAAGCTGCCGCTCAACAACATTGTCAGACTTGGAAGATTCAGGAAACATGATATCTCTAGATACTACAAACTTCTTATTAACTTCATCATAGAGACAATATCTTTTGGAGGTATTGGAATACCCTAAGAAGATACATTTTCTACTTCTTGCACCAATTATATTTCTTTGTTCCTTAGGCATCAAAGCATAATAGGTGGAAGCAAAGACCCTGAGATTCTTTACCGAAGGAATGTGGCCATGCCAAATTTCAAAAGGAGTCTTATTTCTAATTGCATTAGAATGAAACATATTTTTTATGTACACAACACATAGAACTGCATCAACCAAAAACATCAATTTTACATTCTTGAAAAACATCATGGAACATACCATATTTAGAATTTTCAT
Organism: Pinus albicaulis; assembly: GCA_034641835.2. Lineage (NCBI taxonomy): Eukaryota > Viridiplantae > Streptophyta > Pinopsida > Pinales > Pinaceae > Pinus > Pinus albicaulis. The sequence continues at coordinate 1,401,792,515 of CM076574.1, read as the reverse complement.
GTTCATTCTTTCAGCTACACCATTCTGTTGGGGATTATAAGGCACAATTATTTTATGTTTGATCCCATGTTGGAGAATATATTTTTCAAATTAATTTGAAGTGCATCATTTTCAATCCATGCATGAAAAATATTGAATATTTGAAAAGCATCAGATTTGTTCTTCAATAAGTAAACGCAACAAATTCTGGTGTAGTCATCAATAAATTTCATCATATATTTATTTCCATTTGCATAAGGAACAAACATGGGGCCACATAAAACCAATTGAATAAGCTCAAGTTTTCTATGTGCTCTGGAATGTGAATCATGAAAGGATTGTTTGCTTTGATTTCATAGAAGATAAGAATCACATTGCTTAAGTTTTCTAGGAATTGTAAGAACATCGGTAACACCATTTTTCTTCAACAAGCCAAGTTTTTCATAGTTCACGTGTCCAAATACATCATGCCATAAAAAACTTGATGGGAATGTACCTTCATCATGGTGATAATTTAATGCAAAGTTTTTTTCATGAGAAAAGGTTCCTTGCAACTTTAGGAGTCTTCCTTCTTCTATGCTTCTCATGAAAAGTAAGTGATATGATGATTTTTTTACTTCAAACTTGCCATAAATAATTTATGGAGTGTCCTTGTTGGAGGATTTGTACCAAAGACATCAAGTTTCTCCTCAACTCTAGGAGGTATAGAACCTCATGTAGAAGAAAGTTTGGAACACCAGAAAAATTAATCTTTGATTGTGCCAAGCTATTATGGCTTGAGTTTAGATTTGTCTAAAAAGTATACTGCTCCATTAACCTTTTTAGTAAATTTTTCAAAACAATATTTTCTAAAATTCATGTGGCATGTTTCTCCAGAATCTCGCAACAAATAATTTCTCCAAGAAGCAAGTGAAGCATTAAACAAGTCTTCAGTTACTCCAATATTACAAATGGCTACAACATAATGAGTGGATTCAGGTGCTTTACCTTTGTCTTTGTCATGATTTTTACCTTTGGCTTCATTTCTTTCCTGCTCAATTTTTTCCCAAGGCATATTACATGTGGATGCATCATGCCAATCTATATTGCATCGTATGCAATAAAGATCAGATTTTTCACTTTGAGTTTGTCTGCCCCCCCTACCTATGGAATTTTTTCTTCCTCGTCCTCTTCGGGCACCTCTCCCTCTGGAAGAATCTTGAGCATGACTCTTCTCTTTATGTGAAAAAAATACAACTTCTTTAGAATAATGACGGGTTTTCTTCTTCCCAAAATCCTTCTCTCTTTCTGCAAACATTTTCTCAAGGGAGTCAAAGGTAATCTCCTTGAGGTTTCCATTTGCTTGTAATGACTCAAGATAATGTGAGTAAGTGGGATACAATGCCTTGAAATAAGCTATGAGAGATATGTCAATTTCAACACCATTGTTTTTAATGTCGTGCATGATAGATATTACTTTTGATGTGAAAGTAAGAGGGTCGTCATTTTTCAATTCAAGGCTAAATAACTTAGTCATATACTGAACAACTTCAAGTTCTGAATGTGAGTCATAGGATATTTCAATTTCGTCAATGCTTCATAGGCATTTGTAAATGGTGTAATATGGAAAATCACATATTCATTTACATATGCTGCAATCAAGGCACAATCCTTTCTATTTTTGTTGTCCCAAATGATGATCTCCTTGTTTGTTGCAGGCTTTGCAAGTGTATTTTCTCCATCTCCCTCACAGATTCCTTTCCACAACTCATTAAAAATGAGTGTGTGTTAAATCTTCCTTGAACATTTAAGATAGTTATTTTTTCCTAAAAGAATGACTCCCACAATGCATACGAGTGAATGCATTATGTAAAAAATTCACTTTGTCGCTACTGTAAAAAAAACATTTCTGGTGCTAAAAATTGAATTTTTCTCTTAAATGTTTTCGTAAAAAAAAATTGGTAAAAACAAAAATAGGTATTAATTGGGGGAGGGTGTATTTGGGGAAGGGGTTACTTGGCGAGGGCATAATTGAGGAGGGTTGAAGTGGGGGAGTTAGAGGCCACGATAGTTGGGGGAGGCCAAGCTGTAGAGGCCACTGTGGAGTAGCGTTGGAGAGGCAATGATATGGCGTATGGAGGAGGTCGAGGTATGACGTATGGAGGAGAGGCCATGATAATTGGGGGAGGCTGAGCTATAGAGGCCACCATGGAGCAGTGTTGGAGAGGCCACGATATGGCATATGGAGGAGGCTAAGGTATGGCATATGGAGGAGGCCTAGGTATGGCGTATGGAGGAGAGGGTTATGTGGAGGTGGCGAGGAGCCACGGGAGGTGAAGGAATGACAGGAGGTTGGAGCCAAGAGGCCAAGAAACAATGGAGTTGGGCTATATTTTTAGGATTCACATTGTTGAGGGACATGTAGCAGTTAAGGCCGAGATGCAGTGGGAAGGTCAATGGTAAAGAAAAGGATACACAACAGTGAAGGTCGAGCTGTAGTAGTGAATGGAGGTAGGTGGAGTAGGGAGGATGGCTTGTAGGTGGGAGGTAACACAACACTGTTGGAAGGCTGAGCTGTAGTTAGAGGTAACTCAGTATTGAGCATAAAATTTTTATTGAATTGACTGAGTGAGGGAGAGGGAAAATGCATATAATTTGCAGTGGGGAGTGAAAATTATGCGACGAGTAGGCAGAAAGGAAGAGAGGGAGTTACAAGGGAAATAATTACATAAATAGAACTAGATCTGATACCATTTTAGACCAGGAGGTATCTCTACCAAAATATGGAATTGCATTGAATTGAGGGTGCACATAATTATATACATGGAGGGAGCGACTTATGGGATTCATCTCCCATTGTCTCTTCATATTCCATTCTCCTTATTTTCTAATTACAATATTTTAGATTTTCACCCAGTCCCAAGGATTAGGTGTCAACACGTGGAAATGACTACGTTTTTGTGGTCATTAACAGATTCTCTAATATGGAAACTATGGTGGCCTGCAAGAAGAATATCACAGTGTAATCAGTTGCTAAACTCTTATTTTATCGAGTGTGGGTAGACTTTGGGATCCCACAGTCCATTATCTCAGATCATGAAAACAGGTTCCTCGATACTTTTTGGTCAAGTATCTGGTTAATGCTGGACACCAATCTCACTAAATCCAAAACTTTCCACTCCCAAACTGATGGCCAAATAGAGGTTGTCAACAGGATGATCGTACACATTCTACACATGTACAACTCTAAGCATCCATGGATATGGGATGAAAGCCTCCCTTATCTCTATCACATCTATAACTGAATTCTCCACAACTAAGCTAGCCACAAACCCTTTCAAGTGGGCTCAGGATTCCAACCACTATGTCCCATTGATGTGGCCATTCCATTTGGAGATACTCAGGAAGATTCAACTCATGTCCAGTCCAAATATGACAAGGTGAAAAACTTCATTGAGTGCATTCAACACATTCGCCAATAGGTCCATGACATATTCAAAAGAGCCAATTCTAAGTACAAGTAGGGACATGATCAAGATCGGGTGCCACATAAGTTCTATGTGGGTGACAAAGTTTGGCTACATTTTTAGAAGGGGTGCCTCACTGGTTTGGAACTCAAAATTTGCCCTCCCTGATATGGAACATATAATAACACCAAGGGTGTAGGGGAAAATTCTTTCAATCTCAATATTCCACCATTCCTTGGTTTGCACCCAGTATTCAATGTGGACCGCCTTTAGCTCTACTTTCCACCATTGCTGGACACATATGAAATTGCAGAATAACTCACACCAATAGATTTAAACCCAAACTACATGGAACAAGACACAAGTGATCAAATCATGGACACATAGATCAAGAACACCTACCAACATAGGATCCAAATATATCAAGCTGTCAAAGCAGGACAACCTCTTCACTAGGGAAAGTGGTTCACCGACGACCCGATTCAATAGAAATTTCCTCACCTAATGGAGGCTTTGCACGCAATGGGGACCATTTCTTCCTAACGGAACCTATTCCACCTAGACCTCTAGTCGGTTTCATCATTTTCCTTGCTTATAGCAGCATTTACTATTTTTAGCATTTTTTCAGGTCATAAACATATGGAGCCGTTTTTAGCCCCTCAATTGTGTTTTTTGAGGTTCGCAGTAGGCTCATATCCATAGGAAAGGAACTGCAAAAAAACATGTAGTACTCGGAGAGATCGTTACGAAAATATATCATATGCACTAAAAGGAGATAGTATGACGAAGTTACGACCCTGAGAAGTTGGCTACCCAACTAACCCCAATGGGGACCACAAACTCTTGGTGCTTATCAGGCTGGGAGGTAACTCCACAAAACTAAAAATGAATTAGATGGAGATTGTGTTTGTACTTATACATGGAGGTGAGACTATTGGGATTCACTTCCTAATGTCTCTTGGACATCCTTATTTACTAATTTACAATAATATACAATATCACCCAATCCTTTAGGATTAGGTGTCAACATTCCCTCCTTTAATATGAAGGGATGTTGGTGATTCCAAGCATCATTCTAAAATTTTCAAAACTTTTCTCTTCCAAGGGCTTTGATGAAGATGTATGCATTCTACTAATTTGTGGAAGAATGACTGTAATATTCCTAATTAGCCCAAGCTAATAGCAATATTCAATTTTGTTTTACTTTTTCTGTCTCTTGAATAAAATTGTAAAGGAGGATCAATATAACTCCTAAACAGCAAAATAAATCAATGCTCAATGTGAAACAAGCTAAATCTAAGCTATCTTTATAAACACACTTAAGTGTGAAAGAGGTTGGACCAATTGACTGGGTCAATAGGACCAAATCCACAGTGCTGTCCACATGCATTGTATCTCCTAACGGCACAATGCAGTTCATTTTGGACGCCCTCATGTGAATGAAGCTAAATCATGAAGATGGTTCAGGGTTTGAAAAGATTTCCATGTTATAAAAGGAAGAGGAGGACACCACGGAAAGGGTTGAATATTTGATATCTCTAAAGGCATTTTTTGTTTAGACATTCCTCATTCTCTATCTGTTTAGCTGAGAATAGTGTTTTTTAGCACTTGGGTGTTCCTGGTCGAGAATCCCACCTCCTTTCTTGAGAAGCTCTTGGAAGAAAATTGTTCTACCTTGTCCAATATCAGGCTTTGGACCACGCTTCATCTTCCAACCAAAATTCAGATTCGATTGAGGGTTTGATTCTTTTGCAAGCTGTAGCAGTGGAAGCTAGATCTACTCAGATCTAGGAAAATCTAGTGCCTCTTCTCAGTGAGTGTGTCTTTTAACCTCCTGGAAGAGTGTATTGGATCATTGGAGCTACATTTTTAGATCTAGGTATCATGCCTAATCATCACTGAAGCTAACAGATTATTTTCCCCTCCATAACTTTGTTATCTGCAAGAGGAAAGTTGCAGGGTGTTTGAGCAACGTTTTTGAGGAGTGATCTCTAGTGTTGAGGAGCTCTCCTTGCACTGTGGTGATCCATGGATTGGCCATACAATCCATGTTCATTTCAGATATGATTTGCATCTAGTTTTATTTACTACAGAATTCCTGAATATTATTGAAGGATTGCAACTTGGATCTCAGATCTACTCGTTGTTGTTCATGATTTGCTCAGATCCCCAAGGGGAATGCATTAAGGAGCCCATCTAGTATATAGATCGGTATTAGATCTATATTTTTGTATATATATATTCTCTAGATCTGATTTTTAATATACTCAGCTATAGCATCAATGAAATAATGCTCTCAAGCTTTGCAGTCTTAAATATGTTGTTGCAGCACCTCAATCTTGAGGGTTTGTTCATGTAATTCTTCTATTTATCTATTGTACATTGTATGAACCATGCTATAGATCTGATTTAATGATGTCCATATCATATTTCATCCATCACCTTCAACAAATCATGCTTCTCGTGCTTCATTAATTTTTGCAGTAATTAAGTCATGGGGATTGGGCATTTTTAAGCCATGCCGGGAGAGGGAGATTTGTTTAACATAGATAGAGTCATTTATTTATGATAATAGTTGGTATGTTAGTCCCACATGACCTAATATACGACATGCCACCATCATTTTCCCTTATTTTTACGCTCATCTCTGAAATTAACCTTTTTAGGGCATAAATTGTTGTTGTTCCCCGACTTTTGGCTCATAAAATGAAGTACAGTTTGTTGTTGTAGCTTGGATTGATGGATATGTTTTTTTAACACATCCTATGAGATTATTTGATGTTGCATATCCATCACCGTGTTTATACATTTTTGCAGTCCCTCATTGGGCATTTATCAAGCCATACTAGGTGTGGGAGGCCTCGTTGCCCCACCTAAAAGGATTTTTTTTATATCCTCTTGGATTTAGGACTTAGATACTCAGATATAAGGGATCCAAGTGCTGGTTTCAAATCCTGTAGAATCCATTCCTAGAAAATGCATTTCCAGTCATGCCTTGCTGACAATTCCCTTTTTGGGATATTACAGTGGTATCAAAGCATGATCTCTGGCTGAGCATGTGATATCTAGCTATCAGAAGAATAAATAATAAGACTGAATAAATATTACACAGAGGACCAAGAGAAGAGTTTTTCTAACATTCTCTCTCAAGCCATGCATAAATTGAAGGAAGAAATCAGGGGAATGAGAAGGGGAAGACATGCAAATCCCTCAAGGAGTTCTTCTCATGAAGAAAGCACTAGTACTTCTTATGCTATGTGTGAGAATTCATCCAAAAAATATGATGTACAATGTTGTAACATTCCTACTTTCTTTTTGAGAGAAAGAGGAAAAGGACGAATCACGGAAGACGAGGTCTCCCTGCTTCTTTTCCAAACCTTGGAAGGCATTAAAGAAGATCTCAAGGAGATGGAAGGGGAGGAGTGTAGAAGATTTCTGGAAGGGTTTGAAACAATCCCTAACTATTCTCATTCTAGGTGTGAGAATTCAGTCACACATGTAGATCCACAGCTCAATCTATTGCCCACATTTACTGCAAGTAGGATGGAGGAAGAAGATTCATCACCACATGGAGGTGAAGGGGGAGCCATTGCTTCCACTAGAGGAGCCCTTGCATCTTTAAAAGGAGTTCCAAATGATTCAACATGTGGGAACCAAAACACAATTATGGAGAAACATGTAGTGGAATTGGTGGATTGTGAGATGGGAGGAGAGGAAGAGAATAAGGATCAGCATCAAGGGATGATGAGCATTCACCCTTATATATTTCAGAAGAAGTCTACACAAGGGAAAGAGACTTCACTGCGCAGAGAGGAGAGGGAAAAATCAGTCCACTCAACATGCTGTCCACTTCAGATTTTGTTGTCTCACTACATGGAGGCATTCCACCTGAGAGGCCACTAGATATAGAATTGGTGAGAGACATCTTGCCTCTTGGTTCACCATTCTTGGATTCCAGGGAGGTGAGGAGTTTGGAGGATGAATTTGGCACGAGGGATGTCAAAGTAGCAGGAAACAACATGAGGAGAGCTTCATATGCTAGCTCAATAGCACTGTCTCTTGGAAGGATTGATCCCTATTGGAGGTCTCAACTTTTGGTAGAGTACTCCAAGGATCTTGGTGCATGCATGATTCTTGATGACCCGAATGGAGATGATAGATACATAGTGGATGATGTGGTCATCTATTCCTATGGAAGGATATTCTTGATTAGATTTTCTAGTTTCAAGGAGAAGCTACTACATGTAGCACATGAGGACTTCTCTTATATGCACTTTAATGCATATTTCCAGTTGGTGGCGGAGTTCACTTGGGAGGGCATTCAGCATGACATATTTCAGCATATGGAGAGATGCATAGTCCGGATGGTAATGAAGAAGAGGTCACAACCACTTCCCTACTCATTGAAGGTGAGGGAGAAATGCCAGTTGAGCCATTAGGGGAATTTTGAGGTCTAAAATGGGCCTACTAAGGAAATTATAAAATAATAGTGGAAATAATAATATAATATTAGATTACATCATCAAATTTTAGAGGGAAAAAAGAATAAAATAATAATAAAATAATAAAACTATTTTTTCAACTCATATTTTCAACTTATCTCCCTAAGTTTTAACTCAAATTTCAAGCAGAAACACTCGTTTGATGAAAAATTTAATTTCTCATCCAAGGAGTACCCATGTTGCATACTTTTGATGAACCCTCCTACAAGAAAAATGAGAAATACATGAAAAACGTGATTGCAATCATGTTTTTTCGTGTATTTCTCATTTTTCTTGTAGTAGGGTCCATCGAAGTATGCAACATGGGTACTCCTTGGATGAAAAATTAAATTTTGCATCCAATGAGTACTCCTGCTTGGAATTTGAGTAAAAACATAGGGATATAAGTTGTAAATACGAGTTAAAAAAGTAGTTTTATTATTTTATTATTTTTTATTCTTCTAATGTTTTTACTCCAAAAATGGTGAATCATCCCCCATGGTTGACATCATCATCTTGAATCCTATTGGTTCTTATAAAGTTTATTTTGTTTGTACATTTTTCTTTGGAGGCCCATTTTAGACCTCAACATTCCCCTAATGCATTTCAGCTCAAGGTTTCAAGTACATGGTAGAGGAGGTATAATTTCACATTATGCTTTGTACTTCTTTACTTTATATGAGCAACATGTTGTACCAAGAAGGATCATCCCTTATTGCGTTTTGTATGATGTACTTGTAGCTACTTGCAGCATTGATTTTGGCTACCTTAATGGTGGTTTGTGGGGGAAGCCAAATGATTCTTGGTGTGCACCATTGACACCACATTGTAAGTTCATGTTTCCATCTATGAGATGACTGTGGCAGAAAACAAGTGGCTGGTAAAGCACTTGTTAACTCTTATTTTGATGCAGGAAAAGGATGCACTGCACTGGTTCCATGTGAGGAATAATGATTCGCTCTCTGGTTGTCATTTGGGAACTTGTTTTCATTGTATTTTGCTTCCATACTTTTCTGATATGTTTATGTCCATGGGGAAATTTGTTTGGAGAGTGGGATTGGAGTTGAAGATACCCATTGGGAGTATGATTCCCCCTGTTTCACATGATGTATGTTTCAGGAGGAACAATGGGCATACCATGATCGCCATATCACCCCTCTTTCCTTCATGTATGAGTAGCCATTGGGAGAACATGCATTATTTGAGGAGGCACTTCATGGTTTATTCATTTTGTGGGGTAGCTTGGGCCAATTTTGGAGGCCATAAAATTTCAGCTCAATATCAGCAACCTCCACACACTTACCATAAATGGAGGGAGAAACTACTTGGATGGACAAGTCTAATCTGTCCATTCAACCCCAACACATTGCATAGATCCGGGGTTGAATATTTTTATGGTGAGCTACATAGAATGGCTCATTTCATTTGGATGGTTGTATGGGTGAGAGAGTCACTCATTGGGAACAAGAATTCCCATGTTTTCTTCACTCCTACCTTGAGGAGGCCATTGAGAAACAAGGAAATCACCACTTGTACCTTCCATTTTCTCATGATGTACACTTTGTTATCTTACACTTGGAGGGAATCATTGGAGGGCAGGTTCATTTCCTATCATTTTCAGCCATGGTGGGGATCCATTGATGAGGCCACAAGAAGAGGAAGGTATGAATTTTTCTCTACCTTGCAGTTGCTTGAGGACAAGCAACGTTTTGAAGGGTGAGGACTGTAATATTCCTAATTAGCCCAAGCTAATAGGAATATTCAATTTTGTTTTACTTTTTCTGTCTCATGAATAAAATTGTAAAGGAGGATCAATATAACTCCTAAACAGCAAAATAAATCAACGCTCAATGTGAAATAAGCTAAATCTGAGTTATCTTTATAAACACACTTAAGTGTGAAAGAGACTGGACCAATTGACTGGGTCAACAGGACCAAATCCACAGCACTGTCCACATGCATTGTATCTCCTAAAGGCACAATGCAGTTCATGTTGGAGGCCACTCATGTGAATGAAGCTAAATCATGAAGATGGTTTAGGGTTTGACAAGATTTCCATGTTATAAAAGGAAGAGGAGGACACCAAGAAAAGGGTTGATTATTTGATATTTCTAAAGGTGTTGTCTGTTTAGAAATTCCTCATTCTCTAGCTATTTAGCTGAGAATAGTGTTTTTTAGCACTTGGTTGTTCCTGATCGGGAATCCCACCTCCTTCCCTGAGCAGCTCTTGGAGGAGACTTGTTCTACCTTGTCCACTATGAGGCTTTGTGCCGAGCTTCATCTTCCAACCATAATTCAGATCCTGTTGAGGGTTTGATTTTTTTTGCAAGCTGCAACAGTGGAAGCTAGATCTACTCAGATCTAGGAAAATCTAGTGCGTCTTCTCAGTGAGTGTGTTTTTTAACCTCCTGGAAGAGTGTATTGGATCATTGGAGCTGCATTTTCATATGTAGGCATCAGGCCTAATCATCGCTGAAGCTAACAACGCAGTTTCCCCTCCATAACTTCGTTATCTGCAAGAGGAAAGTTGCAAGGTGTTTGAGCAACGTTTTTGAGGAGTGATCTATGGTGTTGAGGAACTCTCCTTGCACTATGGTGATCCATGGATTGGCCATCCAATCCATGTTTATTTCAGATCTGATTTGCATCTGTTTCTATTTATTGCATAATTCCTAAATATTACTGCAAGACTGCAACTTAGACCTCAGATCTACTCACTGTTGTTCATGATTTGCTCAGATCCCAAAGGGGAATGCATTAAGGGGCCCATCTAGTATATAGATATGTATTGGATCTATATTTTTGTATATATATATTCTCTAGAGCTTATGTGTAATATACTCAGTTATAGCATCAATGAAATAACACTGTTAAGCTTTGTAGTCTCAAATATGTTGTTGCAGCACCTCAATCTTGAGGGTTTCTTCATGTAATTCTTATGTTTATCTATTGTACTTGTATGAACCATGCTATAGATCTTATTGACTGATTTCCATGCCATATTGCATCCATCACCTTAAGAAAATCATGTTGCCTGTGCTTCAGTAATTTTTGCAGTAATTAAGTCATGAGGATTGGGCATTTTTAAGCCATGTCGGGAGAGGGAGATCTGTTTAACATAGCTAGAGTCATATTTTCTACTAAAATTTTGTATATGAGTCACACATGACATAAGCTACGATATCCCACTGTCACTTTCCCTTATTTTTACACTCATCTCTGAAATTAACCTTTTTAAGGCATAAATTGTTGTTTATCCCCAACTTTTGGCTCATAAAATGAAGTACAATTTGCTGTTGTAGCTTGGATTGATGACTATGTTTTTTTAACACATCCTGTGAGCTTATTTAATGATGCATATCTATCACTGTGTTTATACATTGCTGCAATCCCTCATTGGGCATCTATCAAGCCATGCTAGGTGTGGGAGGCCTGTTTGCCCCACCTAGAAGGATTTGTTTTTGATATCCCCTTGGATTTAGGAATTATATACTAAGATATAAGGGATCCAAGTGCTGGTTTCAAATCCTGTAGCATCCATTCCTGGAAAATGCATTTCCATTCATGCCTTGATGATAGTTCCCTTTTTGGGATACTGCAATGACATAGACGGATAGTTTTGGCCTCAACATGATGTCAAATCAAATGGTATTTTGTATTGATGTGCTTTGTTCGATCATAGAACTTTGGGTTATTGGCCAAATTTATTTCAAAATTGTTCTTGATCATGAGTGGTGTTGAATGCATTTGTTTCATCTGCAAATCTTCAAGGATTTTCCTGAGCCACACAGTTTCCTTTATTGATTCAACTGCTGCCACATATTCCACCTTAGTTGTGGAATCTGCTGGAACTGACTATTTGTGTGATCTCCATGGGACAACTCCTGATCCAAGACTCATGGTATAACCTGAAGTATATACCCTAGTTTCTTTTTCCCCATAAAATTTTGAATCAGAGTATCTAATCAAGCTGAAGTCGCCTACCTATGTATATTTGAGTCCAAAGTATTGAGTCTCCTTCAAGTACTTTAGAACTCTTCTTGTAGCAGACCAATGTCCTTCATAAGGTTTTTGAATAAACCTGGAGAGGATTCCAACAAAAAGTGAGATGTATGGTCTGGCGGTAGTCAGGTAGATAAGACTTTCTACAAGTTGTTTATATTTCCTTGCATCCTCGAATTCCTTCCCTTCAATGGATGTGAGCTTAAAGTTTTGTTCCATTGGAGTGGTTAAGGGATTTCATTCATCTATTCCAAACTTGTTCAAAAGATCTCCAGTGTACTTCTTTTGAGAAAGGAATATAAATTTAGGATGTTGAGTTACTTCAATACCCAGATAGTAGTGAACATAGCCCAAATCAGCTATTTCAAAACCTTTCTTCAATTCTTTCTTTATGGATGCAATATAACTCTCATTGTTCCCTTTCATCAAAATATCATCTACATGCACCACAAGATATACAACTTTTTTTACAACTTTCTTAACAAACAAAGTTGCATTCAAGATCAAAATGTTTGAAGTTAAGTTTTAGAATATTCTTAGTTAATTTCTCATACCAGGCTCACGATGCTTGCTTGAGGCCATACAATGATTTTATAAGTTTGCATACTTTGTGTTCTTGGCCCTTCACAAAAAATCCTTCTTGTTGTGACATACACAATTTCTCCTTTATATATCCATTCAAAAAGATAGTTTTTACATCCATCTTATGGACTTTCCATCCCTTCTAAGCTGCTAGGGTAAAGAGTGTCTAGATGGTCGCCCATTTTTCTATGGGGAAAACGTTTCTTCATAATCAACCCCTTATTTCTATGAAAAACCTTTTGCCACAAGCCTATTTGTGTGCTTTTCAAGTGAGCCATATGCTTTGTACTTGGTCCTGTAGACCCACTTGCAGCCAATTGGTTTGGTTCCCAAAGGAGGATTAACCAGCTTCCAAGTTCCATTATTTATCAAGGCATCATACTCCTTTTGCATCACTTCATTCCATTCAACATGAGAAGCGCCTTATTTAAAGGAAGTTGGTTCATGATCTATAGACAATTTCAATTCATAGTTATAAGAAATATCCATATCAATAGGTGAATCAGAATTATCTATGTCACATCCATTTTTTCTAGTGGAACTTCTTGTTTTTGTCTTTCCAACCTCATCAGGGCAAACATTTTCTAGTGTATTTGTTAGCCATTTTGTGGGACCTTTCTGAGATGGACTAGGCTGCTCATTTGACTGAGTTGGAATTGAATCAAGATTCAATCTCTTAATTCTGTCATTCACATCATTCAAGGTGTCATCCGTGGTTGGTTCTTCATGTGGGGGAGAGAGTGCTTGGGAAGATGATTCCATAGATTGATTCAGTATATGAATCCCCCCTTCAAGATTTTGAATCTGATTATCGAATTCTTGAAAAGACTTTGCATGTGTGAATCTATCTAGGCGATCAAATTTCCGCTCAACAACATTGTCAGTCTTGGAATATTCAAGGAATATGACATCTCTTGCTACTACAGACTTCTTATTTACTTAATCATAGAGACGATATCCTTTGGAGGTATTGGAATACCCAAAGAAGATACATTTTCGACTTCTAGCACCAAGTACATTCCTTTGTACCTTAGGTATCAAAGCATAATAGGTGGAACCAAAGACCCTGAAATGCTTTGGCAAAGGAATGTGGCCATGCCACATTTCATGAGTTTTGTTTCTGATTGAATTTTAAGGAAATCTATTCTTTATGTATATAGCACATAGAATTGCATCAGCCCAAAACATCAATTTTATATTATTAAAAAACATCATGGAGCGAACCATATTTAAAATTTTCATGTTCATTTTTTCAGCTACATTGTTCTGTTGGGGATTATAGGGCATAATTGTTTGATGTTTGATCCCATGTTGACGAAGATAGTTTTAAAATTAGTTTAAGTGTATTCTTTTCCATTATCAGTGCACAAAGAGCCAATATGAGTTTGTGCATCATTTTCAATCCATGCATGAAAATTCTTGAATGTTTGAAAAGCATTAGATATTTCTTCAAAAAGTAAACCCAACACATTCTGGTGTAATCATCAATAAATGTCATCATATACTTATTTCCATTTGCAGAGGGAAAAAGCATGGGGCCACATAAATCTGAATGAATAAGCAAAATTTTTCTATGTTCTTTGGAATGTGAATCATGAAATGGTTGTTTTCTATGCTTTCCTAGAATACAAGCATCGCATTGCTTCAGTTTCCTAGGAATTGTAGGAAATATAGTAACACTATTTTCTTCAAAAATCGAAGGTTGTCATAGTTTAAGTGTCCGAATCTAGCATGCCAAAAAATATTTGATTGGAATGTACCTTCATCATGATGTGAACTAAATGCAAAGTTTTGTGCATGAGTAGAGGAACCTTGCAGCTTCTGGAGTCTTCCTTCTTCTATTCCCTCCATGCAAAGTGAGTGATCTAATGATTTTCTGACCTCAACCTTGCCATTAAACACATGAGTGGAGTGTCCTTGATGGCGGATGTGGACCAAGGACACCAAGTTTCTACTCAACTCAGGGAGGTATATAACCTCATGTAGAAGATGATCTGGAAGACCAGACACCTTAAGCCTGATTGCGCCAAACCCTGATGGCTTGAGTTTGGATTTATCTGTGAAATATACTGCTCCATCAATTTTGTCAGTAAATTCTTCAAAAAAATATTTTCTATACGTCACGTGACATGTTTCTCCTGAATCTAGCAACCAATCATTTCTCCAAGAAGTAAATGAAACATCAAACAAGTCTTCAGTTACTCCATTGTTGCAATGTGCTACAACATAATGAGCAGATTCAGGTGCTTTACCTTTGCATCTATTATGAGTTTTACCATTTTCTTGATTTCTTTCCTGCTCAATTTTATCCCAAGGTAGCTTACATGTAGATGCATCATGCCAATCTTTAGTGTAGCGTATACAATGAAGATCATATTTTTCAGTTTGAGTTTGTCTGCACCCCCTTCCTCTAAAATTTCTTCTTCCTCTTCAGCCACCTCTTCCTCTGGAAGAATCTTGAACATGAATCTTTTGTCTATGTGTGAAACATATAGCCTCTTTAGAAGACATAGGGGTTCTCATCTTTCCAAAAGCCTTCTCTTTTTCTGCAAACTTTTTCTCAAGGGAATCAAAGGTGATTTTCACGAGGTTTCAATTTGCTTGCAATGGCTCAAGGTAATGTGAGTAAGTGGGATACAATGCCTTAAAATATGGTAGGAGAGGTATGCAAACTTATACTCCAGTATTCTTAATGTCATGCGTGATAGATCTTACTTCTGAAGCTAAAGTAAGAGGGTCATCATTTCTCAATTCAATGCCCAACAACTTAATCATTAATTAAAAAATGTCAAGTTATGAATGTGAGCCATAGAGTTCTTTTAGTTTTTTCAAGGCTTCATAGGCATTTGAAAACGATGTAATATGGCGACTCACATCTTCATTTACGAAAGCTGCAATCAAGGCATACGCCTTGCAGTTCTTGTTTTCCCAAATGGCGATCTCCTTGTCTAAAGTGGGCTTTTCTAGTGAATGGTCTCCTTCTCCTTCACAAATTCCTCTCCACCGCTCATTAAAGATGAGAGTGTGCTTGAATTTTCGAGACCATTCAGGATAGTGCTCCTTGATGGAGAGAAAAAATCCCACAATATATATGAGAGAATGCATTATTTTGAAAAAATCACTTTTCTGCCACGATAAAAAAAAATCAATTCTGGTTTAAATTCTACACTTAAAATTTTTTTATTTTTATTTTTGTTAAAAACATTTTTGGGAAAAAAAAATAAGTATTATCTGAGGGAGGGTCTATTTGGGGGAAGAATTTACTGGGTGAGGGAGGAAGTGGGGAGTTATTTACTGGGGGAGGTGTTTACTTGGGGGGAGGTTGAGCTGTAAAAATTGCAGGGAGGGAGTACATGCCGAGGGAGGAGGAGGATCACGACAGGAGGGAGCGGATGGGAGGGGTGGGGGAGGGGCATGAGGGGAGGGTCGTAGGGGAGGGGGAAATGAGTAAGGGGAGGGTCATAGGAGAGGGGAAATGAGGGGAGGGGAGTGTAGGGGTGAGGGGAGGGGAGGGGGAAACGAGCGAGGGGAGGGTCGTAGGGGAGGGGCAGTGAGAAGAGAGGAGGGATGAGGGGAGGGGAGGGTCATAGAGGATGGGGAATGAGTGGAGGTTAGGGAGCGTGAGGGGGAAGGGATGTGAGTTGTGTGAGGAGCGGTGAGGCAAGGAGAGTCATATATGAGGGGGGTCTGTAGTGAGGGGGAAGGGATGACTGGGGGCAGGGAATCATGAAGGAAGGGTGAGGCGATCTGCTACGAGGGGGTATCCATGGGGAGGGGGCCTAGAGTGAGGGCGAAGGTGTAGCTCGATCGATTTGTGAGGAGTGAGGAGCATGGAGAGAGGATGAGTGGAGTGAGGATGAGTGAGCTGTGAGTAGCGTGGAGCTGTGAGGAGCGACTATCAATGGAGCTGAGAGGTCAAGCAGTTGTCAATGAGAGAAGATTTTTCATAGTTGCATGCAAACAATTGAGAGAAGAATTTTCTAAAAAAAATGATGTATGTTGTGAAAGTAGAACTGCATAATTTTTGGGATTGCAGAAGGAGCAGTTTTGCCAAGTGTTGACAAAGAGGAAGAGAGGCAGGTTTGCCAGGAGGAGAAATATAGCTGGCTCTGATACCATGTAAGGATAGGAGGTACCTCCGAAAAACTGAAGATGAATTACATGGAGATTGTGTGTGTACTTATACATGGAGGTGAGACTATTTGGACTCACTTCCCAATGTGTCTTGGCCTTCCTTATTTACTAATTTACAATAATATACAATCTCACCCAATCCCTTAGGATTAGGTGTCAACAATGTTCCATCTCTCGGGGTTAAGGGTTTACCATGTTTTTCAATTATAAAAATTACCTTGAGCCTCATTGTATCACAATTCAGAGGCATTTAGCCACCACATTGCTTCTCAGAGATAAGCTACCATCACCCTAGCTATTTTATTTCCATTGTGTCTGTAGGCTTATTTTAGTTATTTGATATTAATGAAATGAAGTATATTTTCTGATACATATATGTGTTTATGTTATTTCTATGTTTTATTGTGTTGCTGCATAAATTCAAATCAATTGTTCTTTTTTACCACAAACATTGGTGTTTTCAATCTTAAACCTCCCTTTATAAAGATGTTTTTACAAAGTGATTTAAGAGTATCAGATTTTTTTAAAGACAATATATTTTGGCAGTATACATGCCTCATTAGGCTTACAAAATTACTGATTCAAGTACATTATTTAATTAGGACCCTAAAAATACTTGGGATGTTGTCTTCTTCTACATATACATTTGCATCTACACATGATAATTATTATTGCTTATACCTTTCTTCTTTTATTTCTTCATTCCTTGCATGTTACCCGCTTTTATTGCATAGGTTTCTTTGACATCATCTTCTTTCATATTTTCATTGTTGTTATCATGAGAAAAAAATACACTCATTTGTACACTCCAGAAGACATTCATAGTCAACGATAAACACACAAAAAGGTTACATTTTCAGCTAAAAATAGCATGAAGAGAAAAAAATCAAAATATTTCCTAAGGTTCAATTAAAAAATTAACTCGTGTGGCTGCAACACTACTAGAAAGTAACTACCATGTGACTATTTATTTAATAGACACATGAGTCACGAAAAGCACAGTCAAAACCTTGGGACACAAACTTACTTAAGAAACATTCCAACTCTTGACATGATGGGTTGACCATTCAAGCCTTTAGCCCCAAAAAGCCTTAATGGAAAGAATATAGTAGATTTAATCTCATTTATGAGGAAAACAACCACATTGATGAGCCAGAGTAGGGAAGGAGTGTACAAAAACTCTATATATGCAAGTTCATGGAGAGCCAAAAAAATGAAGCAGTGCATTGTTATGTTGCCAATATTTCTCCCAAGAAATCTAGAATACTATTTTGAGGAGAATTCCATCATTGAATAGAGTTTTATATGCTCCTTTGAGAGGATAAATATATTTCAAAAGAGATTTAGAAAGGGAAATCCTTGTTGAGATATTTTGAGCACCATTTGTCAAAAAAATCTCTTCAAGTGTCTTTGATATTTTTATTGTAAATCTTCCACCACCAAAATTCCATAGCAAGGATCCTTTTACTATACCTTTGTTTATTTGTTTTTCTTCACAAGCTTATTTTTTTGTTATTTAGTGTATTTTTATTTCTGTTTTGTTCATGCATTTTTTCCATTATTTTCAATGCTTTGTTTGTTCATGTTTATCCACTAATACATATAATTTTTTTGTGTACTCGTTGTAGGAAGAAAAAATATTCAAACAAGGTGTTTTTTGGACTCATAAGAAACCAAACACACCACACACTCCCCTCTCAGTATTTTTCCTAACGGATGGTATTAGAGGTGGTCCCTCTGAAATTTTTTTATCACTTGAAGAAATTTATGTTTTGGAAGGTCAGAATGAGAACACATATGGAATCATTAGGAACTAATGTATGGGGATTTGTTGAAAGTGGTTATCAATACCTAGCCTCCATTCCCATATACAATGTAGGAAAGAAGTAGTATGAGAAAAATGCAAAGGCAGTAAAAGTTATATTGGGAGATTAGCGGAATTTGAGTTTGTGAAAGCCATGCAAACAAGGAAATATGGGATAATATTATTCAAATTTATCTACCTGATAATAAGGTAAAGAGTGTCAAACTCCAATCATATATAATTCAGTATGAGTCTCTTAGAATGCATGATGATGAAATCATTGCAATATTTTTCCTTAAGGTAGATGATATTTTTAACACAATGAGAGATCTCATTGATAATATTGAAGATGTTGTTATAGTTGAGAGGATTTTGAGATCACTGAACCCCAAAGTTTGATGTCAAAGTATATTCCATTGAAGAAATGCAATATTTGAAAAGTATTAATCGAGAAAAACTTCATGGGATTCTTACTGATTACAAGACGAGGAAAAATGGGAACACATGAGATATCAAATAAGTTGCATTCAAAGCCACATATAAAGGAAACGAAAAGGAATAACCTAAAGATAAAAGTATGATTTCATATGAGGAAGAAGAAAAATTTCTAAAGAATTTGCAAGAGAAAACTGGTAAATTCAAAGGAAAACTTCTCTTCTTAAGTATTTTTCTTGTGGAAGAGTAGGTCACTATGCATCAAAATGTCCATATAAAGAAAATCATAAAAAGAAATAAAAGGAAAATAATGTTGGAAATAAAAATAGAACAACGAAGTTTTATAACAATAATTTTTTTTATTCTAATGAATATAGTCAAAACAAATTTGATGATTAGGAAGATTCAAATTCAAATTCTAACACTAGTTACATACTTATGGCTCTTGGAGATCAATCAACTAGCCTAATCATGTATTTGTGAAGAAGATGATTTAATAAAAGCATTGAAATAAATTGATAAACTCGAGAATGCACAAAAAAACTAGAAACAAAATAAAGTAGTATTGTCAAGAAAATGAACTTGCTAAATTCTCAATTAGAAGTAGCTAACAGAAGAACATAAGAGTTAGAAAAATAAATTCAAGAAAAGGAAAGGCATTGTGCAATGTTAGAAACATAAATTGTGGCTCTAAGGGAATATTATGAGAAAACAAAAAAATGGGTAAAGGAATCTAAATCACTAGAAAAGAATATTAATGGACAAACCTCTCCTCTAATCAAGACATGCATTGGATACAACCACAAGGATTCAAATCCAAAATATGATAAGGACCCACAAAACACTAAATCAAGTCACTCGTTAGATATGAAAACTTCAAGATCAAAGAAAAATTTATCAAGTCCTTCAAGATCAATTCCAAGGTATAAAATATGGTTTTATGCATATTGTTTCCCTTATCACTCATTTGGGCATAAGGCCACTAATTGCAAGTCAAGCAAATAGAATGGGAGCACACATGGTTAGGTATACTTGAGATGGTTTAAACATCACAATTTTGAACACATGATTGAAATTGAGAGTAGATTTCAAGGATAAAGGTGTAGCAGTGAGAGACGTATGGTAGATAACCCCTAATTCAATCTATCGCACTTAATGGATACTTCTAATAGGGAGTCCAGAAGTAAATGTGAGGTACATAGCCTCCTAGAATACATGTGATGACTATCATATCCACAGGATTAATGGTGTACAATCTCGGGGGGAGATATGCACGTGTATCCCGAGATGATTCCATATGTTGCTAGGTTATTATTTTGGTGATGTTTATATTACTAAATTTTCATTTGTGAAGTGACTGTGGTCAGGAAATATATGAAATATTCAGGGGGGCCTGTGGTTATTTGGTTCTAAGTGAAAAATCGACATTTCACATTTTCTACATGGCTCTTTTGAAGGTTAGTCATGTGTATACGTGGTTTTTGACTTATACAATCAAACATGTTTCTTAATGATGATAAAAATGTAGCAAAAAGTCAGGGTGAGCTTCTCATATGGTTCCATCAGTTAATTATTGGAATTTTGGTTCTCACATTAGTTTGTTGCAGTCTATTGAGGATGTTAAAATGCTACTTAACAATGCATAAATGAGTATTAGTTCATAATGAGTGATGAGTCGTTTCAAAATATTATTATTGTTATTGATATGTCCCTTTATTGTTGGTTATAAGGATATTGTAATATTCCAAATTTTCCATCAGATAATTGGAATATTAGAGTTCTTAATTTTCTTAATTAATTAAGTAAATAAGATGGTGGAGGGACCCATAAACTCCATAGATGAATAAAATCCACTTTTGATGTGTGTATGTGGATAAATTTGAGATAGATCTACATTATGAAGTAGTGGAGCAGCTTCTTAAATGAAGGAAGAGTGGAGATCATGCCACATAAATGATAGATCATGGAGATCATGGAGGAAGTCAAATGAGATCATGGTGCATTCAAGTAAGATCATAGAGCACTAATGATGAGATAGTGGAAGAAGTTGTACATCTAATGCACACATGATGGAGAGAGTGGGAATTAAAGGTAGAGATGGTGGAGAACATGGAGAGACAATGTAGTCTTCATGGAGGCTAGTGGCCACATGTGCAGCGCAGTTATGAGGTGGGCCAGGGATATTGAATGCTCACAAAGCATATAAGGGAGATGAAGGCAACAATAGAAGGAATTCTTTAGATTATTATTTTTGATCTTTTTAGATCTAGATTTTTCATGTGACATTTCTATTCATGCTTATGCTATTTAGCTAAGTCTGCAGTGATGTTTAGCACACGGGTGTTTCCGAGCAGAAATCCCACAGTTACCTATGACAGACTTCGAGTTCCTACTCTGGGAAGGTTTCTTTGAGTTGTCATACATCATCGAGAATTGATGCCACATTCAGCCACTCTCATATGCACATTCAATCTCATGAATAACGCATTCCTACTTGAAGATTTGAGATGTGGAGATTGTTTCTAGCATTTCAGCTAGAAAACAGGTGGAGGATTCATCCTTTCACCTTGTTCTTCAAGTTTATCCTTATAAGAGTAGCAAATCTATATCCGGAATTCATGCCAACATTTCATACCTCCATAAAGTAGAAATCCACTCAAGGATTGTGTAGTAAAGTCTTTCAGATCTGAAGGAAGAAGGAAGTGTTGGCTCGAGGGGTCCTGACCCAGGTTCGGAGGTGAAGGTTTGCCAACAAACCCCTATACTACTGGCCCTTTCTGCAGTGACCTGTTTGTGCAGGCCAAAGTCTCACACAAAGAAGTATGGGAGGGTGTTGGAACTAGGTTTTCGTACCCTAGGGGAGAGTAGGTAAGTCAAGCCGATCCACAACTATCAAATATATACGGCCAAAGGTCCTTCCCAAGAGTTTCAATAAATAACCAAAATATAGTTTATCAGATCTAAAAAACAGGCTCGCATCCACGTGCGTACTATCAGCTATAATCACAGAACAATATATTTGCATCGGATTAACAAATCACAGATACATTTACCATAATAGGACAGATCCAGATAACATTAGATATCCACAACACTTCCGCACATCTATTACCCAAAAATCCTCTTACATTCCCCAAATTATCACTTGCGCACATAGCCAACAAGGTCCACACATAGCAAGATAGAGGATCTTCGCACACACATCCAGGAGGAGTCCTAACCCAAACAACCCTACCACAGATCTAACAGTTCATACTTCGCATCAATCTCTATTCATTCCTACCTTATGACTCAAAAAAGGTTCATATATTTATAGCGATTTAGCCTACGCATCCAATTATCCGTAAACTGTGGTTTGTGAACTCTTGGTCTACCCTTGACCCATTTACAATGCGTAAGGGGCTTTGTCCCACCCGAAAACCCCTGTGTTAGACTAAACAATATAAAATTATACAAGATTCGCAGCTGTTAAGGGACCCTGTTCCAACAGTCCCCTAACACAATCTTGTGACTCGTCTCGAGTCACGGTGGTCGTGGGTCCTCCATCTTCGCCTGAAGCTGCATGATGGCCGCGATTAGTGGAGGAAGCACCCCGTCTCTTTTCTGAATGGTATTTTGAGCTATCTCTACAAAATTTTGTGAGTTTGGGCCTTCTGTAGCGACTGTGATACTCTCCAACGTCTGGTTCAACTGTTTTACTGCAATATCCACATCGTGGGATAGCTTGAGGGCCTCATCCGCTCATGGTTTGAGGTGATCGCTCAGCGTCTACTTCCGTTTTTGAAGGGTTTCTATGTCGTCTCCGAGGGCTTGACTTGAGCACAGTTGAGTCAAGTGCTAAGCTGGGACTAGTGTAGTCAAGGTAGCCTCCATGTGATCGAACTCCTCTTCCTTTTGGCACGGCGTTTGATTAAGTTCGCGTAGGAGAGGATCACGCTGTGCCTTATTCCATAGCTACATCGTTGTGTCCAATAATAGGGCGTTGTGAGTAATGTGGCCTGTGATTACGTTCGTGGTGGCTGTAACTAGCACAGCCTGCTGGGCCTTGACCTCCGGAGGCATTTCTCGCTGCAGCTTGGCCTTTAGTTCTGTAATTTTCTCTTCCATATGAGCTTTGATGACATAGACATCTATCTGGGAGGCTCTCAAGGCTATGACTAGTCTTTATAATTTTTCTCGAGGGGTGGTTGATGCTAGGATCTCTGCGGGAACATTTGCGCAGAGTCAACAAATTAGATGCTGCAGCTTCGTGTGTGTGCAACCTATACCTTGGTTACCTCAGCTTTCTGTTCCCTAATGTTCTGTTCTACTACACCGAGCCGTTGGTGGGCCTGATGGTGATTATGGTGTATTTCTTGAAATAATGAGCTATGCAATGCTTGTAGCGAATCATGGGGCAATCTTGCCAAATCTAGCTGGACCTCTGCGTAGGCTTGTACTCGTGTTCCGACATCAGGTGGAATGACTATAAGGGCTACCGCGGGAAGTGGGTAAAGTTGGTTTGACTCCGCAACAAGGGTTGAGATTGTTGAGTCTCAAAAGTGTTTTCCATATTCATACATATTTCCATTATGTCATAATCATTTAGCTCTCATTTCATAACCATCTGACCTAAAACCCTATATCAAGTAACCATTTTCATAAACATATGGGTTAGGATCCTTGTCTTCCAAAGTTATTTATTTTATGTGTTTAAAGTGAATTTATGATTAGAAACTAGAAAATTAACATAGTTTCATATATCTATATATGTGTTATGAGTTTTGTGACATGTGTAGGTCAAAAGGAAGCTTCTAAAAGACCTTTATGTGGCCTCCCAAAACAAAATTCGAATTTGAGTGGAGAAGATCATGGGATCATGAGGATATGTGTCTCACTTCCTTTTTGTATTGAAACTCTAAAAAGACATGTGTCTTATCATTTCCTATTTTGATTATAACTCTAGAGATAGAGGGAGAGATTTATGGACTCTCATTAATGAGATAACTTCTCATATTTTTGTATAAATAGGGGAAGCTTTCTCCTATCAAGATATGTGAAAATGTAGAAAAATAGGAGAACAAGTGAAAGGATTAGAGAGTGCTTTGTAACAAAGAAATTCTTTGAAGATTTCTTATGTAGCTGACTATTCATATGAAGCTTTGAAGACCATCTATTTGTGGAGGGCCCTGCAAACAATGGAGGTTTTGCATTTTATGTTTTTAATGTAGTTTTCATGTTTTCATTTTATCATTTGTTGTAGTTGTTTCCAAAATTCCATTTTGCTATTTGATGTAGATGCTTTCATAAATCTTCTTTTATCATTTTAAGTAGATTCATGAACCTTTCATTTCAAATTGTCAAATTGCATAAGATTCATAGTTTTATTTCTAGAGCAACAGTGATTTATTTTAGAGTAGTTTTTCAAGATCATGAGTAATTTATTTTCAAGAGCTATAGTGATTTCTTTGCAAGTTTCATTTCCATAAGATTTCATTTATCAATTAGTTGTAATTTAAATTTATCAATTTCATTAGGAACATAAGAAGTAATATCTAAAAATCCAATCATCACACCAATAAACTAAATGAATAAAAGAGGCTTCTAGCATATATTGTGCACTTGCACTTCATCAGTTTACTAGCCCTAGTCGATAATTTATGTAATCAATTTAGCACACTAAATTGACCAAAAATTTTGGCGCCGTTATCGGGGAAGTGTAAATAGGAGCCTTTTTATTTTCATTAAAAAAAAAAAACTTCAATCACCTACCACACCCACTATATCACGTGGTGCAGTAAGAGCCACACATCCACATCATGAATTTTCAGTTTTGTAGGTAGAAGAAGAGGTCACAAAGGAGGTTGAAAAAATGGATGGAGACGATGACAATGAGGAAGATCCTTTTGGATTTCCCATTCAAGAAACTTATATCAGCGTTCAAATGAAGAACATCCCTCCATCCGTACTTCCTAACTTCAAAGGTATGAGATCAGAAGACCTCGAAACCTTTCTTTTTGAATTTGAAATAATTTGTCGCTCTTATGGCTACTCATTGCACATTCAAAAATTGAATTTGTTTTTGGCAACATTGAAGGATAAAGCTCTTAAATGGTTCATGACTTTAGGAACAAATTCTATAAGGACATGCGATGATATGAAAAGAGTATTTTTGGAAAAATATAAAGATTATTGCATGCACCATGACCTTAGAAATGAAGTCTTTAAGATGAACCAAAAAGAGGATGAAAGCCTAAAAGATTTAGTGGAGAGATTTACTTATAATATCAAAAGATCTAAATTGCATAATTTAGGATCAGACGCATTAAAAAATCTCCTACTAAATGCTATAAACGATGAACAGATTGGTCTTCTTAATATGGTGGGAAAAGGAGATGTCTATCGATTGCCATTTTAGGAGATTTGTGAATTGTGCAAGAACATATCAAGAGGAAAAGCAAAGTATATAAGATCCCCTCAAGATCCATTTATGGCAAGAGTAAGTAAGTCGGCATCAGGATTGGTAAGTCAAACTGAACCTAACAATTTGATAAACATTCTTGGTAATTTAAATGAACAAACTAACATGCTAAGAATGCAAAACAAGCAAAAAGTTGCTTCATTTATATTTTTCCCTAAATGTAGAAAGAAACATGCTTTGCATGAATGTCCACTTGGTAACATTAAAATTTGTGAAATTTGTGCAGGATCACATACTACTAAAGGTTGCCCATCATTACCAGGGTTGAAGGCAGTTTACCAGAAGGATAATGGGGAAAATCGAGCACAAGATCAACTTTGTTATGTAGCTCCAAGAGGACTATGGCAGCCTCATCAACCCAATATGATGCAATATCCTTATGCACAGTTTCAAGATTATGCACAACAATCTCAAGGTAATTGGAAAACACCCTTGCCTTGGCAACCTTGGGCATCCCAATCCCAACCTCAAAACCAACCTTGGAAACCTTGGCCATCTCAATTGCAACCTCAAAACCAATTTTGGCTATAAAGTTGGCAAAGGCCTTACAAAGGAAATCCACCATATCCTCAATCTTTCCCTCTCTATCCTCAATATCATCATCAATATTATCCATACCATTCACCTCCACCACAACATCAATATCCTCCTAATTTGACCTCAATTCAACCTTTCCCATTACCATCCACAGAAGCACCCCAAAGATCCATTCCGACTTCACTACATGCACAACCATTTCATATCCCCAACAATAAAATACCTCAATCAACTTACAAATATGAGATATTGCAAAATGATTCACGAGATACCATTGAAGAACAACAACCAGAAGAAGAAGACTCAGATAAGGTCCAAGAATCATGGATGTCTATCGATAAAGAGAAGTTATTGAAACCAGAGATTGAAAAGTTTCATGCTTGCCTATCACCGGATTCTCTAAATGAAGATCACATCTCTGAAGACTTGCATGACATGATAATAGGAAGCCAAGGAATACAAGATTACATTGAATCTTCGTTCAGGAGAGTCATCGGATCCCAATGCTCAATTCTTCAGTATCTTCTAATATCATCTCAATCAAGGCAATTGGTCTCTCATATACAGGTACATATCGAAGAGTATATTTCAAACCTGTATATGATTTTATCTATCATCCTATTACATACATGGTTCCATTGGAAGTATTCATATACTCGAATAAGATTTCTTTGTCAAGTAGAATAGGACATATCTAAAAAAAATTAATAGTTTCTAAAGTATATTCTCCTCCTACACTTTGTGTGATCTGGAGGATCAGAAAAAGAATTTTATGTTTAAAAAATAAAAATGTTAATGTTTTCATCATTTCATTTAATTTAATTAAAAATAAATAAAAATAAAAATTCTAAATTTGGAGAAAGTTTAGTTTCTTTCTACATTTTAGTTTTTAATTTCATTTGATTAAAAAAATAAATAATTAATTAAAAATTGAAAACTAAACATTTTTTTTTTAGGATTCAATTTTATTTTAGATTAGGAAAAAAAAAAAAAAATCAAACATAAAACACAAACCCTTATTATATTGATTCCAGCGAACCCTTGCCGGTTCGATCACTCACCGAGACCGCTTTAGACCAAACGGAATGGTGGTACAGATCCATTGCGGAGAGAATTTTGATCTTCTCAACCTGCTACAAATCAATCGACATAAAGACGAAGAACATATTATGGCCAGGGAAGGTCCAGGTTTATTATTTACGTTGAAATGGAGCAAGACGTGTTCCAACTTCCACAAGCACCGACAAATCCTCTGGCTGCAAATGATAACCTGCCGGGATTTTTTCTCTCCGTCACATCAACCTGATCTGGGGATGCAGATACTTTTGAAAAGTCAGAGACCACAGTATTAGTGGATCAGAAATTCTCTTTTTAATGCCGTAACTGGAAGAGGATCTTACTGCCGTAGGCATTGTCTCGAAAAACCTCTTCAACATAGTCAACCAGTTGGAGGATCATTTACCAAACCATGGACGGAGAACAAAGAATGGAATAAATGATGAATGTGTTTCACCCATCTGCTTCACCAATTCCCAATCTTTCTCGCTTGTCCCATTGATAACAAACCAGCGAATCACGACATTGGCGGCGCTCTGGATTAATTGAGAGGCCACTCGACCTATTCCTGCGTCTTAGAGGTTGCAATGGGCGTCGAACAGCTCCAATGGAAATTTGACTGACCCCATTTCTTTGTCTTTCACTGGTTTTGTATACAAGGAATTTTCGTTTCTTTTGCTTTTGTGTTGAAAATAAAGCATTGAAGGGCGCGTCGAGGGTTATGGATTCTCAGGCATAACATTTGGTTAGAGCGCTAGTTGTTAAAGTAATTTCAAACACTTCAGATACAAAGATCTCGTAAGCAAATCTAGCCAGGTTCACATGCTTCAACATCGACTACGGAGGAAGCAGTGATAAATTATTTGCTAAGTTTGGCAAAGACAAAATCTGGAAAAACCATCTGTCGATAAGAAAAACCGGGTTTTTCTTTTTTCCCAGAGGAGATAATGCCAAATCCGATTTTTCTGTTACTGGATCCAAGAAAAGAGGAGGCAACATTAATTTCTAACTGCGAAATCCTCTTTCGATTTGATTGGGATTGATTGACAGTGTTTTTCGGTTTGCAGAGGTCATATGGTGCTATCCGGACGGACGAGAACCATTGCCATCAAGCATAGACCCACCACCGTTAGCTTCAACAGGTCTTGGAGGAGGGGCATGGGCAACTGGCTGAGGAGGACTGCGAACTGGTGCACAAGGAGCGGGCCTTCCTCCTCCACTGCGCCGATGATATACTTCAGAAGCAGGCCGCTTAACTCTTCCGAAATGAAAGTCACGACTTTTGCCCATCAAAGAACCATCAAATTCGCTGCAGCTTGCGTTTTTCAAAATTTTGGTGCTTATAGATTTCACCAGCAACCCGCTTTCTATCCTCACTTCTGACGTGGTGGTCTTGCCACTATGGAATCCGACGAATCAATATCAAATAAAGACTTTTGGGCGAACAAACAATAATTTTCGAGTACTAACGATGGCGTCTCCATAGCGGCGAAGGTACCATGGCATGATGCGGTAACCCTAAAATAATGGTACTCATTTTTTTTATTTCGCGTTGATTGTTTAAAAAAAAAAAACGTTGATGAGTTTGGAAGAAAATAAAAAAAATTATTTTAGTGTTAGTGTTTTTAATATTTTTCTTTATTATGTTTTTTAGAAAATAAATAAATAAATTTTTGTTGATTTTACTTATTTCTTTATTTAAAAAAATAAATAATAAATTAAAAATCTCTGTTTTTAAAATTGGTTATATATATATATCAACATAAATAATAAATTTTAAAAAAAAAAAATGTTTTTTTAATTTATTATTAAAAAAAAAACACAATTTTTTTTTATAATCAATATCAATAATAAATAACAAAATAATTTTTTTTATTTTGTTATTAAAAAAAAAAATTGCCCCATATTCATTTACATAAAATTCATAAAATCAACTACTTCTTTTCTCCCCAAAAAAAATAAATAAATAAATACAAAAACCTTCTCAAATGTTTTAATGATTGTAAAAATAAAAAATAAAAACGGAATCAACCTTCTTGCAAAACAATAAAAACAAATTGAAAATTAGGCAATCAAATGATTACATTTCATGAGGACATGCAATAATTTTAGCTTGGGGGGAAATAAAAGTATGTTGGGTTTTTAGAATTGTCATTCATTTTAACATGAATTTGTGGGCAAAAGTTAGGATGCATTTACTAGCAAGTGGAATGAGATTGGTGTTATGTAGGTCAACAAGAAGCTTATGCAGAAAGCTCAACATTACGATGCGACACCGTTTTCATCCATGATTAGTGTAACTTCGAAAAAAAATAAAAAATTGGACATTTCATAAATTCTTGAAAATGAGCTAATTTGTTTTTGAGTCACTTCATACAGGAATAATCAAAGGAGATGGCACACAAAGGTGACAATTTTAATGCAGGAATGATGCTAAGTTTTTTTTTTCAGAGTTGAAGACGATCTAATGCAAAACTGATTTTTAGAAATCACAATGAAACATGCATCATTGGACACTTGAAGGAACTAATTCTTCATTGCACATATCATGACATTTTCCGCTACACATAAATCCTTTTGCGTCATGATTACTCACATTTTTCCTTCCAAGCACCTTAATCATCCCTATGTTGCAATCCATTTTCCATCTTCCGTCCTTCATGACTTCATACATGCCTATTTTTTTGAGCAACATACATCATTTCCTTCTTATTCTTTTGTTAATAAAAGTCCCAAGCTCTCTTTCCATGATTACACTGCCCTACCATATATATTGCCTGATTCTAAGAACTTTTCATCTATAGTCCTACCAATCATTTTTGTACAAACTCGCGTTGACTGATGTGGGATCCCTTAAGGCCCACCTTTCAACAAGTCTCGACCCATCAACTTCAGCACCTTATCTAGGATATAGACTAGAGTCATCATAAGTACCTTGAGGCTTGTATGCCCTAATAACAGGTTATCTCGTCGAAAATCATGGGAATACATCAATGTCCCTTAATCGTTGGATCTTGCAAGTGGCTCGACAACATATCATTTATTCGCGCTTCAGAAGATGTACTAGGGTACCTTGGCACTCATTGACATCAATGGTGAGTTTTCCTCGCATTGGTTAACGACATCCATTAATGGTTGGTAATTCCATGACTTCTTTTCATGCTCGACATCGACACATTCATTTGCATGACTAGAATTGTATCATCGGATTTTTGAAGTGGGTGAAGACTATATATTTTTCATGACTCCATCAGCAGTTGCGACAACATTCCTTCAGCCATATGAGAGTACGACATTTCCACTTTCAGACATCATCTTCAGATTCATACAATCTAGCAGCAGCACTTCAGATTCCTTTACTTCATCCAGCAACGTGATATTCACATGATCCAACACTATGACATTTTCCAGATCCAGAAGCGCCAATAGCTACATTTTGCATAATTCATCAAACATTTAAGGTAAGTGAAGGTATGTGGTTTTCTAACTTTTAGTCATGTAATTCATCAGAATGCTAAAATTGTAACTTTGGAAAAATTCCTCACTCCCTTTTTCACATTTTCATATCTTCAATTGGGGGGAAGGGACATCATTTCATATCCATATGTCATACACTATCGCACATTTTCATTTCTTTCCAACCCGCATATACTTCCCAACCAACTATTGTTGCAACATGATCCAAAAGATTATATGCCTTTCAAATGATCAATTCATTGATGAAGTATTTGTATCTAAATGTTTTCATGAACTTTGATGCAACAAAGAAAATAAAGCATTGTTACACAAGAGTCATTGCTCACCAAAAAAAAAAAAAAAGTTGTCACACAAGAACCAACCATTAAAAAATGTTGCAATCAAATGTATTATACTTTGCCAAAAAGAAAATATGAAGAAGCAAAGTTTGGAACGAATCTGTATGAGTCAAAACTCATAAAAGATAAACTCATGGATAAATGAACCACTGCAATAGTCGCATGAGGACATGCAACAACTTCAGTTGGGGGGTATGTTGAGTCTCAAAAGTGTTTTCCATATTCATACATATTTCCATTATGTCATAGTCAGTCAGCTCTCATTTCATAACCATCTGACCTAAAACCCTACATCCAGTAACCATTTTCATAAATATATGGGTTAGGATCCTTGTCTTCCAAAGTTATTTATTTTATGTGTTTAAAGTTAATTTATCATTAGAAACTAGAAAATTAACATAGTTTCATATATCTATATATGTGTTATGAGTTTTGTGACATGTGTAGGTCAAAAGGAAGCTTCTAAAAGACCTTTATGTGGCCTCCCAAAACCAAATTCGAATTTGAGTGGAGAAGATCATGGGATCATGAGGGTATGTGTCTCGCTTCCTTTTTGTATTGAAACTCTAAAAATACATGTGTCTTATAATTTCATATTTTGATTATAACTCTAGAGATAGAGGGAGAGATTAATGGACTCTCATTAATGAGATAACTTCTCATATTTTTGTATAAATAGGGGAAGCTTTCTCCTATCAAGATATGTGAAAATGTAGAGAAATAGGAGAAGAAGTGAAAGGATTAGAGAGTGCTTTATAAAAAAGAAATGATTTGAAGATTTGATGTGTAGCTTACTATTCATATGAAGCTTTAAAGACCACCTGTTTGTGGAGGGCCCCTGCAAATAGTGAAGGTTTTTCATTTTATGTTTTTAATGTAGTTTTCATGTTTTCATTTTATCATTTGTTGTAGTTGTTTCCAAAATTCCATTTAGCTATTTGATGTAGATGCTTTCATAAATCTTATTTGATCATTTTAAGTAGATTCATCAACCTTTCATTTCGAATTGTCAAATTGCGGAAGATTCATAGTTTTATTTCTAGAGCAGCAGTGCTTTATTTTAGAGTAGTTTTTCAAGATCATGAGTAATTTCTTTTCAAGAGATATAGTTATTTCTTTGCAAGTTTCATTGCCATAAGATTTAATTTATCAATTTCATTAGGAACATAAGAAGTAATATCTAGAAATTGAATCATCACACCAATAAACTAAATGAATAAAAGAGGTTTCTAGCATATAACTTTCACTTCATCAGTTTACTAGCCCTGGTCGATAATTTATGTAATCAATTTAGGAAACTAAATTGATCAAACAGAGAGGACCTAGACCAAACTATTTTGTAGTGTGTCCGTCTTCATTTGTAAGTCCCAGAACTCGGCCTGAAGTGAGGTGACCGCAACTTGCTATTGCTTTTCCAAAGTCAGCCACTTGTCCTCTATGGCCAAGGTGACGGTATCGACAATTTTTTCCAGGTCGCATGCCGTGAGTGTAACTGTTTCATCACGTCATGTTCTTTGTGAGTGCTACCTCTTACGTGGCCCCTTAGCTGATGTACCTATTCATTTTGTTCCTCTGGGGGAGGCAGCATCCCCCGACTCCTGGTTTTCTGTACAGTTGTGTGGCTGTGAGGCCTTCTGTGAGTGTACTACTGCAACCTTCTTCGTATTGCTATCTGGCTGCAAATTCTTCAGGGACCCTACGTTCCCTTCTTCCCCCGTGCGATTGTTTGATTCGCCAGTTCTTTTGGTTGTGGTGGTCGGGGTAATATTCACTTCTGAAGTGCCTACTGTACCAGTTTTGAACTGAACCTATGATTGCGGGGACCAGGTAGCGATTATGTGATCAACATCCTCGTCCACATCCATATATGGGAGCGAGACCCAGACTTTATCATTGCATGCTCTGATGTGGACATGGTTGAGGGTGATCTGAAATGCCGCGACGGATTGGTATTTGTCATATACTGCTAGATCCAAGCGTGGGTGAGAGTTGATAGCGGCTTCCAAGTGACGCTAAAACATAACCCAAAAGAACTGATTGTCCTTGATATGCCACGTGTCCTTGGAGTCCCATGAGCTGGCATAGCATGCTCCTTTGCACATATCTAGGGTGATCTCGGGGAGGGCTACTTCCTCTGGTGCTTCCCATGTGACCAATGCAATAAACAACAACAACCAGGAGTAACAGAATGGGCGACCCTGATCCTAGGCCTCGTGGGTATTTTCCAAAAGTTTGTTACATAAGTGCTAGGTCCAATTAAAGCATACTCCCTTTTTGCATTGTCTTTCCAACTAAATAACATATGCGGGTACAATGGTAGCCTGACATTTGCGCATTAGCTTGCATGCGAGCAACAATGTACCCATCTACGTACCTGGGTCGCTGATGGTATTAATCATGAATCCCTGAGTATTTTGTAGGACATGGTAATTCTCTTACACACCGTCGGAAATCTTCTATTCATACTTCTTATCCACCCTCAGCATTGGGTCAGGTCCTTCCATGGGGAGGCCAGTAATTCGGTGAATTAGTGCAGAGTCAATAGGGATGCGATCCTGAATCCATAAGCTACCATCATGAACTAAAGCAAGTTGATGGACCACGCAATATGTAATATTGTAGTGGCCAAAATGCAACATCCTGAGCAGGTTCAACAACCCAGCACTAGCCAACCCGCGCACCCGGCACATAGGGATGACCTGTACCCCATCTTCTTCTAGTATCTATTCCAGGTAAAAATCAAGGGCCAGCTAGGGAAAGGCCTCATAATTAGCTAAGTCATGATCGTCGAACTTTACCTCATGAAGCTTGCCGAAGGTTTTTCTAATGACAGGGACCTTGCTCGAGGTCAACAGAATCTGTAGGTAGGTGACTAGGCCATCGAGGTTCTTTGGCGTGCGGGTCGAGGGTTGGCGAGGTCGAACAAATGGGGGCAACCACTTGACTGGTTGGGCGACCTGGGCCTTTTCTTAATCAAATAAAGGGCGGCCTGCTAGTTTAGGTAAGTTGGTTGGGTTAATCTTCCATGGCGAATTCATATTGGAGGGAGAAGTGCAGGATTTTATCCCAGCCTCTTTGGTAGGTGTTGAGCCCTAAAAGTGTCTTCTCCTTTACCAAATTCCACTTCATCTTATCATTCCTTTTGTCATTTTATAGACCTAAAGCTCAATAAGAATGATTAAAATCACTTAAGGAATACATGCAATGACTAGTTGCACTTTTGTGGTTTTGTTGTCTTAATGATTTCTGAGCAGTTTTAGCTACAGAATGCAGTCATTCTGCAGCCGGTTACACATTTCGTAGCCATTTTGGTGTTTGAACATATTACAGGTGTCATCTGAAGAAAAGGCTTATATGGTTAGATTCTAAATCTTTCCTACATTATTCCTTGTCATCCACGAAGGCTGATTCAATAACTGGAGATGCTTATGCATGTGGTCAAACCAAATGTCCGGGAAGCTGATTTCTATAAGGATAAGGACTCATGATTTTCTTTCAACAAATCACAAGTCCTAAAAAGGATTTTTTTTTTTTTTAACTTTAGAATACTCCTGTGCCTACTTTCATTCAATATCAGTTATTTAATTTCCTATAAATTTATCTCGATGAGACTGAGAAACACAAGTTAACTCTTATTTTGCCAATACTATGATACTCTGTTTTGAAGTATTTTTGATAATAAAAAGAAGCATAACTTGGATTCTGTATTGAAGACAAACTTGAGGAGTTAAAATTTTTTATGCCAAATTGATAGCAGAGGGCCCCTACTATCTAAGGAGGCTTCTATATGCTTTATAGATAAGTAGCTTTCTTTATTGTTTTGTTATATTTCTCAATTAGACAATTTTCTGAGTTCATATATTTTAGCATTATGTCTTACATTATTTGTTTAACTAACAGATCCTCATGATGTTATACTTAGTCTTTTCTCAAAAGTTTTCCAACATATCTCTATTCAATGAATGGATTTAATTGTGACATCCTTAGTTACCAGCATTTTAGTTTTTTTCATTTAGATTAAAATATCTTCAGTATCCTACAACCATTCTTCTTTTTTTTAGATTTTCCAACATATCACTTTTATGCGAATGAGATTTGCTTGTACTATGTTGAGTTATTAGCATTTCCTATTTTGCAATTAGATAGAAGATCCTCATATTATTACAAATAGTCTTTTTCTCAAAATTGTTTCAATAAATCTCTAAATCACAGAAAAGACCTAATTGTAATACTGTGGGTTACTTGTTGACTAGAATATCCTTATTACATTATATCTAATCTCTTTCAATAAACTCTTCCAATAAATTTCTAGCTGATGAATGAGATCTAGTTGTAATGTCATAAGCAATTTCAAATATTCATAGGATATTCTTAGCATATTATAGGAATTTTCTTCTCAAGCTATTCCAAAATATCTCTATCATATGAATAAGATTGCACTATAATATTCTAAGTTGTTGTTTATTTTTAGGAAGATCCTCATCACATTGGAGTTCAATCTGTTTCAAAAAATATTCCAACAATCCTCTAACTAAAAGGATCAGGTTGAAATATAATGTCTTGAGTTACATTTCATGTTCATTTGCAAGCTAGGATATCCATGGATTAGAATTCTCTGTTTTTTTTCATCATTTTCCTAATTAGGTATAGAATTTATAACTACACTCTGTTTTGAGTCTAAGGTTCCTTTTCTTTTCTTTTTGACATAGAACATAAAATAGCATACTACAACTCAAACATAACAAAACTCGAAAACATCAACAAAATACTAAAAAAAATGAAATAAGAATAAGGATATTTAGGCACATATAGTGCAAGTATACCTCATCAGTTTACAAGCACTGGTCAATAATTTATGCTATCAATTCAGGACACTGAATTGACTAAAAATTTTGGCATCGTTTCTGAGGAGGTATAACTAGGTAGCCTTATTTCCTATTTCCCAAAAACAATGATATGCGTAGAGAAAGAGATTCTAGGGGTATATTTGTAAGAGGTAGAAGTTTAATTCCCACAACTCCACTCACTTCACCAAGACCAATAAGTAGCACACCTCCAACTCAAACTCACATTCTATACTATACTAGTCATAGGTTTCCAGAAGTCTCAAGATCATATATCCCATCAGGAAGATCCCCCACTTCATCCACTGAAGCAATTATAGAGGAAGAAGATCGAAGGACTCCTAAAGAAGGGATAACCTTTTTCACTTCCACAGGGGAATATATTCCAGTAGAAGAATTACAAATCCCTAGTGAAGAAGAAGAAGAGGACTATTTCTTCAATATACCCATAATAGAAGAACCAGTAGAACAACTAACTCTTCCAACTGAACCCTACATCAGTTTAGAAGAGTCTATCATGGCAGAAGAAGGGGAAGGAGAAGTCATTAATGGAGAAAATACACTATTTGGAGGAGGTAGAGGAAGAGGAGGAGATAGAGGAAGTGGTAGAGGAAATGTAGAAGGAGGAAGAGGAAATGTAGAAGGAGGATTCCCTATAGTATATGAAGACACTAATGCAAATATGAAAAATATCTCACCTTTTGTTCTTCCAAACTTTCATGGACTAAAAAGTGAGGATCCTGAAACTTTCTTATTTGAATTTGAAGTTCTATGTAGAACTTATGATTATCTACAGGATGCTCAGAAACTTAAACTGTTCCCTTCAACATTGAAAGGAGTAGAATTAAAATGGTTTATGATTTTAATCGCTAGGTCTATTAGGACATGGGATGAAATAAGGAGAGAATTTCTAGATAGATACCTGGATTACTGTATACCAGTCAATCATAAGGAAGAAGTGTTCAAGATGATGCAAAAAGAGGATGAAAATCTGGAAGTTTTGTTGGAAAGATTCAATTATAACATCAAGAGGGAAAAAATGGAAACCCTGTATCAAGAAACTTCGAAAGCTCTCTTGTTGAAAACAATTAGGGATGAATGGATAGATATCCTTAATATGATGGGAAAAGGGGACATATTTCAGCTTCCATTACCTGATATAGCTTAATTATGTATCAATATTTCAAGAGGAAAATATAAAATTCTAAAAGGACCAAGAGACCCTGCTCTTGCAAGGGCAAGTAAATCTATGGCTGGAACAGTAAGTAGGGCAGAAATAGGTAATATGCTTGATGAATTCAAATCTGACATTCCAGGGAGTCTTAGTGAACAAATAGACACCCTTAAGTTACAAAACAAGAAAAAAGTTGAATCTGATGCCTTAGCAATATTTTGTCCCAAATGTAAGAAGAAGCATGCCTTGAGAGAGTGTCCTTTAGAGGCAAAAGTAATAGGGACTTGTGCAATTTGTTCAGAGAAACATGAGACCAAGATTTTTCCTTCACTACCTGGTCTTAAGGCTGTCTTTCAAGAAGAAACACCCACAAATTCCACAGAATCTCTTAACTTTGTCTCTAGAAGACCTTGGCAAGGACCTCAGACACATGGGTTTAATAATCAAATGTATAATTAACCCCCACCAAATTAGAACTCTTGGTAGCAAACTTGGCCCCAATTTCAAAATCAATCTCAACCTTGGGCACAAGGAACACAAAATCCTTATGGAAGGTTCTTCCAGTATTATCAATATCCACCTTCTTATCCCTCCTATCCAACATATTCAAATTTTACCCCCCAGCAAAATCCTTAACAGAATCCACAATGTCAAAACCAAAATCAAAATCCACCACTTCCATTATCATTTCCTGAAAAAGCAAATCAATTGCTTGCCCAGCCAATACCAAACCTCAACAATAAAAACCCTCATAATACATATATGATAGAAGGTCAACAATTCCCAACCTATTTGATTACTCCTTTAGACCTTAATGATGTTCAACTTAGGTCCGGAAGAATACTTGAAAAGAGGAAACCTTCTTTAATTATACAAGAGCAAAATAATTCTGAGGAAGATTCTCTACGGGTAAATAAAATTCTTGAGGGAATCACATCTTTTCAAGACCAAAATATTGAAAAATTAAAACAGAAAGAACCAATAATTTAAAATCCTATATTAGAGCAGCCATCAACATCTACTTCTACACCTCCTTTTCCAGAAAGATTACAAATTGATAGGGGTGTCAAGAAACTAATTATGATGCCTAACTATGATTTCCTAGATGAGTTAAGAAATGTTTGTATTAATATTCCATTATTACAAGTTATCAAGGAAATCCCAATGTTAGCAAAAATAATAAAGGAGTTACGTATGAAAAAAATAGAAAAAAGAATAAAATAAATAAAGAAAATACAACTGGTAGGAAAAATAACAGATATAATGATGGGTAAGATTGCCATTCCAAAGTATCTAGACCCAGGAAATCCAGTTGTTAAAATACACATCAATGGAATTGAAATCCAAAACACACTTATTGATTTAAGAGCAGCAATAAATATCATGAGTAGGCAAATCATGGAAAAACTAAAGCTTCATAATCTTCTTTTTACACCCACACTACTACAATTAGCAGATAGATCTATGATCAAACCAGATGGGATAATAGAAAACATTCCAGTTTCCTTAGATTCTTGGGAGTATCCTGTGGATTTCATGATCCTAACTCCCAAAAATGATCTAGGAGGACATCCTATTATATTAGGAAGACCTTGGTTAGCTACAGCTGATGCTTTCATTAGTTGTAGATCTGGTGATATGTACATCTCTGATGGAAGTTCAACCAAGAAATTTACCTTGTATCCTCCAACAAGAACAATCACAGAATTAGATGATACTCAGTGGATTGATGATGAAGAAGATATACAACCTCTCTTCACTATTTTAGAAATTAGTGAAGATAGTCAGATTCTGAATACTTTGGAAAATAATAAATCTTCTACAGAATTTAAAAATGAGAAATTTTAACAAGAATCCAACATTGAGATCTTATCATCAAGACATATGTCTCTTTACTCCATGGAAGAATTTTCCAGCTCTAAAATTGAAATATTCCCAGGAAAAACCTTAAACATAAACAAAAACCTAGAGAAATTTCAACAAGAAAAGCTAGTCAAAAAATTACAGAGACACTCTTCTGCATATTCTTGGGAGTACACTGACATGAAAGGGATCAATCCTAAGACTTTCACTCATCATATCTATATAGAGGAAAATTGTAAACCAATCAGACAACCTCAGAGAAGGATGAATCCAAACCTTAGGGAGATTGTTAAAGAAGAATTGCAGAAATTGTTAAATGTCAATTTTATTTATCCCATTTCAGATAGTCAATGGGTTTCTCCTTTGGTGATTGTACCCAAGAAGAATGGAAAATGGAGGGTATGTATTGACTACCGAGAAGTAAACAAAGATACTCTTAAATACCATTTTCCCTTACCTTTCATAGATCAGGTGTTAGACACATTAGCAGGCAAGAAGTACTTTTCATTTTTGGATGGGTTTAGTGGTTATAATCAAATTCAAGTAGCACTTGGGGATCAAGACAAAACCACATTTACCTGTCCCAGGGGTACCTATGCCTACCAAGTATTTCCATTTGGATTATGCATTGCACCTGCAACATTCCAAAGGGCAGTATTAGGAATCTTTTCAGATCTAATACATGACTGTGTGGAGGTATACATGGATGACTTCACAGTCTATGGAAACAAATTTGAAGAGGACTTAGAAAACTTGGAAAAAGTTCTAAAGAGATGTAAAGAATAAAATCTTTCATTAAATCATGAAAAGTGTTTTATGATGTTTACTGAAGGAATTGTCCTAGGACATCACATTTCAGGAGATCGAATTAGAGTCGATAAGTCAAAGGTTGAAGTCATCTCCAGACTACTAGCTCCAAGTTGTTAAAAAGATGTTAGGAGTTTTTTAGGATTTACAGGGTATTACAGGAGATTCATAGAAAAATTCATCAAGATAGCATCTCCACTTTTCAAATTACTTACCAAGGACTGTGAATTTAATTGGAATCTTGACTGCCAGTTAGCCTTTGAAACCCTGAAAACAAAAATCTGTGAAGCACCTATTTTAAGGGGACCTAACTAGAAATTTCCTTTTCATATTTCAACAGATGCCTCAGATACAGCTTTAGGAGTTGTTTTGGGACAAAAAGACCTGATTCCTTATGCCATCTACTATACAAGTAAAAATTTGACTCCTTCAGAGTTAAATTATACTGTAACTGGAAAAGAGTTCTTAGTTGTTGTCCATGCCATAAATAAATTTAGACACTATATAACAGGCTATGAAACTTTTGTTCATACAGATCATTCTGCAATTAGGTACTTAATGAACAAATCAATTACTAATAGCAGAGTCACAAGATGGTTATTGGTTTTACAAGAGTTTCACATCACTATTCTAGATAGGCCTGGAAAACAAAATACAGTAGTTGATTTCCTATCTAGACTCCAAAATATTAAAGACAATACTAATTCCCTGATGAATATCTCTTTACAATTACCACTCAAACTCGGTTTGCTGATATTGCTAACTATCTAGTTTTAGGAAAATTTCCTTCAATTATGAATATAAGAGATAAAATAAAGATCATTTATGACAGTGAAAAATATTCTTGGATTGCTAATGATTTATACAAAACAGGTCCAGATTTTATTATCAGAAGATGTGTTCGAGAAGATGAGATCCCTGAGATTCTCAAGACATGTCATGATGAACCATGTGGTGGACACTTTTCTGATAAGAGGATAGCTTATAAGATCCTTCATTTAGGATATTATTGGCCATCCCTCTTTAAGGATGCTAAAGAGTATGTTAAAAGGTGTGAAAAATGCCAAAGGATAGGGAAACCTTCTCCTTCAGGTGAGACACCACTGCAACCTCAGGTACACAACCCTTTGAGAAATGGGCTTTGGATTTTGTAGGACCTATTAATCCTCCATCAAGACAAAAGAAATATATATTAGTTTGCATTGATTATGTTACCAAATGGGTAGAGACCAAACCATTACTTTCTGCTACTGAAGCATCTGTAGTCAATTTTCTTTTTGAGGATATTTTTACTCATTTTGGTGTCCCAAGAGAAATTTTTACAGATCAAGGAGCTCAATTCACATCAAAGCTAGTGGAGCAAATGGTAGAAAAGTACAAAATCAGACACAAAAAATCTACTCCCTATCATCCACAAGAAAATGGCCAAGTGGAATCTACCAATAAAGTCATTGAAGAGATCCTAACAAAGACTGTTCATTTACATAAGAGAGATTGGGCAGAAAGGCTTCCTAAAGCCTTGTGGGCCTACAGAACTACATGGAGAAACACAAAATGTCACACTCCTTATGAACTTGTTTATGGAAAACAAGTCTTATTTCCCATAGATTTTCAGATCCAAACTTTCAAAATGGTACTCTAATTAGGACTTGATCTAACAGAAGAACAAAAGAACAGACTGGAGCAGATTAATGAATTGGATGAGATCAGACAAGATGCAGTCTAGAGAACAAGCATAGTCCAACAACAAAGGACTAGATGGCATGATAAGTACATCAAGGAAAATAAATTTAAAGAAGGTGACTAGGCCTTCTTATTTGATTCAAAGTTTAAGGATTTTTCAGGTAAATTTTGAAACTCATTGGCTTGGGCCATATGATATTGTGAAAATCTTTGAAAATAGAGCAATAAAATTCAGGACAATAGATGAAGGGAAGGTAGCTTTTCTCGTAAATGGACACAGAGTGAAATTGTATCATAAGCCACTTTCAAGAGAGGAATTTGTCAAGAAATTTCATGATAACATTGATATGAAGTTAGTGAAGAAGAATTCTTCTTCTTCACCAACTTAATTGTATTTTTCTTCAATCACAAATATATATATATATATAAGAAAAAAAATATATAAATATATATATATATATATATAAGAAGAAAAAAAGAGGGTATAAACATGAAAACCAATCATTGATTCCCATGTTTATACAGAAAATCTAAGGTGAAAATCAGAATTTTTCTGACACTTTAAGTTTTCAAAATTGTTCTTTTTTGCAATTAAGTATCATAAAATCCTAAGTTGCAGATTCAATTTATATATTCATGATCCATCTCATTCATTCCATCCATATCTCACTTTATCCATATTTCATTTCACTACATATTCATGATCCATTCCATTCCATTCCATACTTCAATCCATCCACATTTTCACTTCATTCCATTCCATACTTCATTCCATCCACATTTCACTTCATTCCATTTCATATTTCAGAGTTTTTACAGGTACATTTTGTAGCTACCTGTTCTGCGGCCAATTGATTCTGCAAAACTTATTTCAGTAAACAGAAGATGAGTCAAAGAAGGTTATGGAGCCTAAAAGAGAAATATTTTTCATATGAAAGACAAAATCACATCAAAGCATCAAAGATTTAAAAAGGGCTAAGGTAAGATTGTGTGAAATTATTTTTGATAACAAATAACTAAAGGTATAATGTGGTTAGGTCATATGTTTTCCTAAGTTATTTTATGATTCGAATTGATCAAACCCCTATCATAACAAATCATCCCTCGACCAAATCTCTTTCATCTCGCTCCATAACAAATCATCATTAATTGAAATATTAAGGGTCAGAACCTAGAAGTGACCTATTAGGTCACGTCAACAAACCATAGCATTCATTGATGATTTTTGAAAATCTTCATAGGATTTCTTCGCGGTCATTTGTCCCATATCAAACTCTTAAACCTGATTATCCTCATGATTTACCACTACCCTATTCCGTTCACATCCACTCACTGCTATTTCTTTCCGTAGCCAATCCTCATCTACAGAGAAGTCATTTTAGGGTAAGATAACCCTTCACAGTTTCTTTTTCTTTGGACAAAAGAACAGGAACATAGCAGTGAATTGAAGCTAGAGAAATGAGGAAATATTTATCAAGAAGAAATGGGGCTTATTGTAAGGTCAGAGCCAATTGTAAGTAAGTATTTAGAAGGATACCCTCAGATTAAAGGGTTATTACAACAGGCTGGATGGCTAACCTTTATAGAGAAGTTTAATGTATTCCACAGAGAAATCACAAATTCATTTTCCAGATCGTTCGATGGATCAGAGGTAGAAATTGGGGATGTCAAATTATCCATCACAGAGTCTTTCATAGCAAAAGAAACAGAGCTACCAAGATAGGGAGAACGTTGGTTTAAAAACAAATAATTTCATAATAAAGCTTGGAGACAAATGCTAAAAAACCCAGGTATGGACACTGCAGTGTTTAAGAAAGGTATTCCTAGTTCAACTTTAAAAAATAAATGGAGGAATATGCTATTAATTTTCCAAAAGTTCATAACCTGTGAAGGCAAATTTGGCACTTTGTATGTCTATCATATTAGACTCATGATGAATTTTCTAGATGAAGAAATAAATCTGCCCTTTTTCCTACTTAATAGTTTGAAAAGGATGTCCTCAAATGTCCAGAAAAGGCTTTAGTTCTTAGAAACTACCTTACATCATCATGGCTTAATTAAAATGTTAATTGAGTTTCATTTGAAAAATATAGGAGGT
Organism: Pinus albicaulis; assembly: GCA_034641835.2. NCBI lineage: Eukaryota > Viridiplantae > Streptophyta > Pinopsida > Pinales > Pinaceae > Pinus > Pinus albicaulis. The sequence continues at coordinate 1,401,749,315 of CM076574.1, read as the reverse complement.
AATTGGGATGAATTCCTCCTAAGGAACCATTTTGAAGAACCAAGATAAACACTGTCTAAGGAAAAACATGTGAGAAGAAGTAGGAGAGGAAAAGATGTTAAAACTGTTGAAACCAAGCCTAATTTATCAACACAGGAAGACAATGATGAAATAATCTCTGAAAAGTTGGTAAAAATCAGGAAAAAACTCAAGAATAAAAGGAAGGAGGAGTTAACAAATGAATGTGTTGAAGGAGAGGATGTAAAAGATGAAAATACACCCAAATTGAGAAGAAGCTCCTGGCCTAAAGGCATGGTGAAAAAGACATACATTAAGGGAACTAAAACCATAAACATTGAAGAAGAAGAAACTCCAATCCAAGCACCAATTGACAGATCTCCAGTATACCAATATGAAGAAAACCTTGGTAGAAGAACCTCAGATGTAGATCCATCTCAACAATAGTTTTATGACCATGTGGAATCATTAGAGAGAAAAACCTCTGAGAAAAAATAAAGATCCCCCAGTCCACAAGAACCTCCAATTGAAATTTTAAAAAGAGACAATTATGAATTGGAAATACTGAATAACCATATCAAGAATGAAAATGAAATCCTAAGGGAGTAGGTTAAAGTGAAAGGCAGCATTAACAACACTCTCTCTCAGAAAATGGAAGTATTATATAAAGAAAACAAGAAGTTGAAGAAAAGAAACATGAAATTGAACAGGGAACTTATTAATTTAAAGTTCAAAACACTCATGAGGAAACCCAGGATGGCATTAACTACCAGAAGAAGCAGAAAAAGGAGGTTAGATTTTCTTGCAGAAATATTGGTACAAATGGAATAAAATTGCATGGGGACATGCAAAAGTTTTGCAGTGGGGGTATGTTGAGCCCTAAAAGTGTCTTCTCCTTTGCCAAATTCCACTTCATATTATCATTCCTTTTGTCATTTTATAGACCTAAATATCAATAAGAATGATTAGAATCACTTAAGGAGTACATGCGATGACTAACGTGTTGTACTTTTGTGGTTTTGTTGTCTTAATGATTTATGAGCAGTTTTCGCTACAGAATGCAGTCATTCTGTAGCCAGTTACACATTCCGTAGCCATTTTGGTGTTTGAAAATATTACAGGTGTCATCTAAAGAAAAGGCGTATATGGTTAGATTCTAAATCTTTCCTACATTATTCCTTGTCATCCACGAAGGCTGAGTCAATAACTGGAGATGCTTATGCACGTGGTCAAACCAAAAGTCCAAGAAGCTGATTTCTATAAGGAAAAGGAATCTTGATTTGCTTTCAGCAAATCATGAGTCCTAAAAAGGAGTTTATTTATTTATTTTGACTTTAGAATACACCTGTGCCTACTTTCATTGAATATAAGTTATGTAATTGCCTATAAATTTAGCTCGGTGAGACCGAGAAACACAAGTTAACTCTTATTTTTCCAATATTGTGATACTCTGTTTTGAAGTATTTTTTATAATAAAAAGAAGCATAACTCGGATGCTGTATTGAAGACAAACTTGAGGAGTTAAATATTTTTATGCCAAATTGATAGCAGAGGGCCCCTACTATCTAAGGAGGCTTCTACATGCTTTCTAGATAAGTAGCTTTCAGTACTGTTTTGTTATATTTCTCACTTAGGCAATTTTATGAGTTCATATCTTTTAGCAATATGTCTTACATTGTTTTTTTAACTAGCAGATCCTCATGATGCTATAGTTAGTCTTTTCTCAAAAGTTTTCCAACATATCTATATTCAATTAATGGATTTAATTGTGACATCCTGAGTTACCAACACTTTAGTTTTTGTCATTTAGATTAAAAGATCCTCAGTATCCTACAACCATTCTTTTTCTTAAAATATTTTCCAACATATCACTATTATGCGAATGAGATTTGGTTGTACTATGTTGAGTTATTAGCATTTCCTGTTTTGCAATTAGATAGAAGATCCTCTAATTATTACAAATAGTCTTTTTCTCAAAATTGTTCCAATAAATCTCTAAATCACAGAAAATACGTAATTGTAATATTGTGGGTTACTTGTTGACTAGAAGATCCTTATTACATTATATCTAATATCCTTCAATAAACTCTTCCAATAAATTTCTAGCTGATGAACGAGATCTAGTTGTAATGTCATAAGCAGTTTCAAATATTCATAGGGGATTCTTAGCATATTATAGAAATTCTCTTCTCAAGATATTCCAAAATATCTCTATCATATGAATAATATTGCACTATAATATTCTAAGTTGCTGTCTGTTTTTAGGAAGATCCTCATCACATTGGAGTTTAATCTCTTTCAAAAACTATTCCAACAAACCTCTAACTAAAAGGATTGGGTTGAAATATAATGTCTTGAGTTACATTTCATGTTCATTTGCAAGCTAGGACATACATGGATTAGAGGGAAATAATTTACAACTACACTCTGTTTTGAGTCTAAGGTTCCTTTTCTTTTATTTTTGACATATAACATAGAATAGCATACTACAAATAAAACATAACAAAACTCAAAAACATCAACAAAATACTGGAAAAAATGAAATAAGAATAAGGATATTTAGGCACATATAGTGCAAGTATACCTCATCAGTTTACAAGCCCTGGTCGATAATTTATGTTATCAATTCAGGACACTGAATTAACTAAATAGTAGGCTTCCCGGACCCTTGCACTTTTTGTTTTCCTTTCTTTGCTGCTGGAGGCAGAGTGGAGATAACTACTACGGCCCCTGATGCAATATGTACTACCTCCTCGACTACTGGCTCTGTCAAGGCTATCGCCGAGTCGGTGGTCATCATTCTGGGGTGGTAAGTGAATCCCAACCCCAGGTGGCAGCTCTCAGAGGGGGTAGATGGTTTAGACATGACAGATGTACAATAGACCCAGATGATCCTAAAGCATAATCCTATGGATCATAGACAAGAAAAAATATATAGAATCCTCATCCGACTAATCCTTCCACTTTTATAACCCCAAAGAGTTACTAATGGTCGGGTGAATTGTAATGGACACTTGCCATCAGATAAATGCTACAAAATTTCAAGAGATCGCTTCATTAAACGCTGGCCACCTGCTCCTGTCAATGGTAACTTTAGCTTTTTACACAATTCTACTGTCCCAACAGCTAGTTCTCGCACCTCCTATGTGCCCAAAGCACCCTAAGACTCCCAGCGCACCTATTGTGCTTTGAACTGACATTTGCGCCCTCTAATTACCGCTCTGGGCCTCCTAAGTTGTGGCCGCCTCCCACGCATACCCTGATCATACTAAAGTGTTATGGCAGACTAAGCCTGCCTTATACAGCTACTCCGGCCATATAGTCATTTGACCCGATATGGTTTGAGCCGACTAGCATTGATATAGCTGGAGATCATATCATTGCGCAGGGTGGCTAACCTTGTAGCTCCACCATTTTTGATTTCCTTAATTGTATAGGGACCAAGCCAGTGATATCGGAACTTCCCTGGATGTTTCGCAAATTGGCTATCATATAACAGGACTAGGTCACCCTCTGCGAATGTCTTCTGGCGAATATGTCGATCATGTCAGGCCTTATCATGGGCCTTCTGAACCTGTTAATGGAAATTAGAAATAAACTGATCTTCCTCCAAAGCCATAAGCTGTGCTAAATTCTCCTCCATGATGTCGGGTTTTTCTATGTTTGTAAATGCTGCGATACATGGATTGGGAACAATATACTCCATTGGCATAATGGCCTCCTTGCCATAGACCAGCCTAAAAGGGGTTTTCCCTACCAGTTTTTTTGCAGGTTGTCTGGTAGGCCCAAAGAACCGATGGGATGTGTACGTCCCAATAGCTAAAATTAGCATTGCAGACCTTAGTCATTGCTTGCTCCAAAATCTTGTTAAAATCTTCTACTGCTCCATTTTCCTGTGGATGATATGGGGTGCTTTTTGCATGATGGATCCGGAACTCTTTAGTCAATGCTTGGATTGTTTCATTAACAAAGTGCGTACCTTGATCGCTCATAAGGATCCTTGGACATCCAAATCGATTCAAAATCTGCTCAAAGATGAAGTATGCAATGGTATCTAACGTACAATCCTTTATCGCTTGTGCTTCGGCCTCCTGGTTACATAATCAGTGGCAGTAATTATGTAGCGCGCACCCATCTTCTTCCCCGGTGGGTTGATGGGTCCCACAAAATAAATCACCCATTTTTCAAAGGATTGTAATGCTACTTATAGTTTTAACGACATTTCATCTCTTCGTGATGGCTTTCTCGCCCATTGACACGTATTGCAAGCATTACAATAGTCGTGAGAGTCACTATGGAGGGTAGGCCACCATAGTCCAGCCCATAAAATCTTTTGCGTCATTTCCTTGCCTGCGTAGTGACCCCCTACGATTCCGTCATGAGCTTCTGCCAAGATATCATGTTGTTTGTACTCCAGAACATACCTACGCAACACTTCATCAATGCCTAGTTTATACAATTGACCTGCGATGAAGGTAAAATATGCCACCCGAGTAACGAACTCCTTCTTTTGTTGTAATGAATATTCTGCAGGTGCCATTCTTGTAGTTATAAATTGGATGATATCAACAAAGTGTGCATCAATGACTCTAATGGCGAACAACTGTGTGTCAAGCAACCCTTCCTCCAAGCTAGTAGGTTCTTTGCCTGTCTCAATTTGGGATAACTGGTCCGGCCCAACGTTCAACTTCCCTGTTTTGACTATGATTTCAAAATTGTATTCTTGAAACAGCAGCAACCATTTGCAGATTCCCCTTGTTATAAAAAAATATGACCCTAATAGATTTCTCATCAAGTAGACTCTGAGTAACTCTTTCAAACCAATCTTTTGGCTGAGGCTTAGCCTCCTCAACTTGAGAGGGCTCTCTCAATAGGTTTAATATTTTTGATTAATGATTAGATGGCTAACTCTAGGAATAAAAAGGATAAAAATGTATAACTATTTGAATCAAATATTATTAAACACTCATTGGGCCATGGAGTCAAGATAGTCTTCAACAAAACATCATAATCTGTCAAACATGGAAGTCAAGGCACTTGGAGTCTAGGTTTATGAGAAAAATAGTAACACAATGATAAAACATAGTCTATTTGCATGTGAAGGAAGTTAGAGCATTGTCAAATGAATTCTAAGTAACACATACAAATACTACTGCAGGTAGGTAATTTAAAAAGCCATAGAAAAATGATACACTTAAACTCCTTTTGAATCTTGAGTAGTCAAGCAAATCTTTGTATTAAGTTGAGAAGAACACAATGACATACAGTAACACAGTTTCCTTGCTAATGAAAAATGCCAACCTTGATGAATTCGACCTCATGCTTCATATAGAGCATTTAAAATATTGGATTCCATGATCCATCATTAGGATAATTCGAATTTCCATTCTTGACACCTATTCTACTCATAAAACAAACTATTAATTACAAACTGACAACTAAAATATCTTTTAAGAGTCCTAATACAAATAGGAGTGAAACTCCTAAACATGTTTGAAACAACCTTATCTAAACCTTTAATGCTTTCTTGACAGCTTAAAATCCATGTTTTCGAACTTTGATGATGTCTCCAACCTTGTTGTAAACCTACTGATTCATGTCAACCTAACTGTCCTAAAAACCAGGAGACAAAGTTCCTGATTTTTAGCCCTTAACCTCCATGTTTATCTTCGAGTAGCTTTGTTAACATTGATTACTGTTTCATATCTGTCACATGTGCTAATATTCCCTTGAAAACTTTAATCCTTCACTTGTGTAGAGAAAATCTTCGAAAAAGTTAAAAAGGCATGAAATATGACTACGCTACGAAAGTAGCCTATTTTCGTAGCGCATATTTTACATTACTGTAAAAAATTTCCTTTAACCATTCTTTCTACTATTTTTCAATTCGAGACTTCACCTATGATCTTCATCTTTCCACCGGAAACATTAAAACTTGAAACCCGTCAATCCTTATCTCCAAAATCTATATATAAAGTGCGAAAAAATCATCTTCAGCAGTTTCGTAGCGTGCTACGAAACTGCTGTGTAGGCTCTTTTTTTTAACACAGTCTTCAAAAATTTAAATTTTGAGGATATTCAAAGCTTCTCCAGGATTGATATCAACATCAAAAAGAAAAAAACTTAACTTTAAAGGTGTTTCTCCTCAAAATGGTCTTCTTCTTAATGACAAAATGATTTAATATTTATCATTTACTGCCCCATTTCATTACCCTTTTTCAATGTTGTTGTAGTTTCTCTTGAGATCTTGTCAACTGAATTTATAGGTCTTCAACCTGTCTCCTTATCTTTCTGTTGGTGGCTCTCAATTGAGTATTCATCACTCTCACAAATCTTGCTTATTTTATTGTTGATACATTCCAAGTGAAATATTGTGTTTCACTGCTAATGATTTCAAGTTGAATGAGGTTGTCAAACTTTATTTGGAAATGAAAATGACACTTTTGAGACTCTAACCCTATCACTTACCCCTTAAAACATGAAATGACTCAAAACCTATCTAAGACCATGACTAGGAACAAGGTAAACTGTGAAAGTTTAGAAAAAAAACTTTTATGGTGATAACAGTGGCTCCACTTAGGATAGTGTGGCCCTATGGTACAGTAAGAACCCATAGGCTCCAGTGCTATCCATTTTTTGATAAAACAGAAAAAAAAATTATTTGATTTGACAAGCATATTCTTCAAACTGTTTGGGCCTTCACCTCAGGCTCAAGCTTGATGACCACTGCAGAAGAACCCACTTTGTACCTACTGAAAAGATTCTCATTCACCTTTGATATTATTCACACACTCCTACCTACCCTAGCAGATGCGATTTTCCACTTTAACTCAAGGAACATGAAACTTCCAATGAATTCAATCATTGATCTGATCTGACACTTGAATCTTTTGTCTATGCTTGAACCAAAAGTAAACCTGATGGTGAAATGACCAAGGCAACATGAGATGTAACTGGTCTTCATAATGTAAATATAACTGGAAATCTGTATTGTAGAACCCTTCCATGTAGCCAGCTATAGGGTCAAAGAAGACATGATATTTTTGATGTTTCTCATGACATTCTCCAGCTTTGGAAAACTCATCCATGTTTTGATCAACCACACAAGACTTCAGTTGTGTACTCTCAAACTGCTTTTCAAATTGATTTTCAAAAACAATGTATGCTTCCTCAAACTCAAAAGAGAAAGGAAGCAACACCCTCCCTTTCTGTTTTTCCATAGAATTTTTTTAAAAAGAATGATCATTATCATGAAGACTATATAATTCAATTTTATCTTTTGAAACTTGAATGTCCTTTTCAATGTTCTCTACAAATTTATCCACAAATTGAACCTTATCTTCTGACTTGCACTCAAATGATTTCAGATTAGAATAAAAGGATAAAGAAAAATTTTCACCCACTTCTTCATTAATGTAATCATCATTTGATATAGGTTGATGCAAGAAATGACATGAAGAATCAATTTTTTCCTGTACCTGAGGTTTGTAGCAAGCATTTTCTAATATTTCCTCTTGTTGTTTGAAATGATTCTCATACTCCTGATGATCAAAGGATTGACAAACCTGCTGCAAATTTTCCTCAAACTCAGAGGATGTGACATGATTTTCATAAGTAAAATCTTGTTGGGTTTCATTTTCATCTAAGTGAGATATTATCCTTTCTTCTTGGTGTTATTCTTGTTGATGAAAGGTATTGTCATGAAGGGCTTTTAAAATTTCCTCATCCATGAACTCATCATCTTCATAACAATTCTTCAAATATTCAATAAAACTCTCAAAGTGTTTACAACAGTATTTTACCATCGATAAAGAGGGATGACACTCTTTATACATCTCATAAAATACATCATGGAAATAAGCAAGAGAATATAATGAACCATTTGGCAAGCTTTCATACTAAGACCATGCTTTTCCTTCTAAAGTGGCCATAAACATCTTCATGAGACAATATTTAGGGAACTTAACCTTAAGACTCTGTACATGCATATGGAACCTAACCAAATGAAGAGAAACACTTTCTTTCTTTTCATCTCTAAATATTTTAAGATCATCTAACCATTCAACCTTTGGCATAGGATTTGGAAAACCAGGGATATGAGACCAATTCAGAGGGGAATACCTGGTATTCATTCTTGCAATAGAACTAATATTGAAACTTCATCTATCTATTGATCTTCAAGCAGTGGAGTCACCTTCCAATTTGATTATTTGATGTGTGGAGTCACCAAGGTAGATGCAGCCTCGAATAGCTTCCTGAGCTCCTCCTACCTTCAGAAGTTCAACTTCTTGATTTTGGGAATGATTAATCTTCAGGCTCTCGCCAGACACACCAAAATGTTATTACAAAATCTAACCTTGATAGGTTGCTCATCAGGTATACTTTGAGTAACTCTTTCAAAACAATATTTTGGCTGAGGCTTAGCCTCCTCAACCTGAGAGGGCTCTCTCAATAGGTTTAAGATTTTTGATTAATGATTAGATGGCTAACTCTAGGAATAAAAAGGATAAAAATGTATAACTAGTTGAATCAAATATTAGCAAACACTCATTGGGCCATGGAGTCAAGATATTCTTCAACAAAACATCATAATCTGTCAAACATGGAAGTCAAGGCACTTGGAGTCTAGGTTTATGAGAAAAACAGTAACACAGTGATAAAACACAGTCTATTTACATGTGAAGGAAGTTAGAGCATTTTCAAATGAATTCTAAGTAACACATAAAAATACTACTGCAAGTAGGTAATTGAAAAAGCCATAGAAAAATGATACACTTAAACTCCTTGTGAATCTTGAGTAGTCAAACAAATCTCTGTATTAAGTTGAGAAGAACACAGTGACATACAGTAACACAGTTTCCTTGCTAATGAAAAATGCCAACCTTGATGAATTTGACCTCATGCTTCATATAGAGCATATACAGTCTTGGATTCCATGATCCATAATTAGGAGAATTCGAATTTCCATTCTTGACACCTATTTTATTCATAAAACAAACTATTAATTACAAACTGACAGCTAAACTGTCTTTTAAGAGTCCTAATACAAATAGGAGTGAAACTCCTAAACATGTTTGAAACAACCTTATCTAAACCTTTAATGCTTTCTTGACAGCTGAAAATCCATGTTTTTGAACTTTGATGATGCCTCCAGCCTTGTTGTAAACCTGCTGATTCATGACCCAACTGTCCTAAAAACCAGGAGACAGAGTTCCTACTTTTTAGCCCTTAACCTCCATGTTTATCTTTGAGCAGATTTATTAACATTGATGATTTTTTCATATGTGTCACATGTGCTAATATTCCATTGAAAACTGGATCCTCCACCTGTGCAGAGAAAATCTTCGAAAAAGTGAAAAAGGCATGAAATATGATTGCGCTACGAATGTAGCCCGTTTTCGTAGCGCAAGTTTCACATTACTATAAAAAAATTCCTTTAACCATTCTTTCTACTGTTTTGCAATTTGAGTCTTCACCTGCGATCTTCATCTTTCCACCAGCAACATTAAAACTTGAAACCCATCAATCCTTATCTCCAAAATCTGTATATAAAGTGCCAAAAAATCATCTTTAGCAGTTTCGTAGTGCACTACAAAACTGTTGTGCACGCTCTTTTTTTTAACATAGTCTTCAAAAATTTTAAGTTTGAGGATATTCAAAGCTTCTCCAGGATTGATATCAACATAAAAAAGAAAAAAAACTTAACTTTAAAGGTGTTTTTCCTCAAAATGGTCTTCTTCTTAATGACAACCTGATTTAAGATTTATCATTTACTGCCCTGTTTCATTACCTTGTTTCACTGTTGTTGTAGTTTCTCTTGAGATCTTGTCAACTGAATTTATAGGTCTTCAACCTATCTCCTTAGCTTTATGTTGGTGTCTCTGAAATGAGTACTCACTACTCTCACAAATCTGGCTTCTTTTATTGCTGGTAGAGTCCAAGTGAAATATTGTGTTTCACTGCTAATGGTTTCAGGTTGAATGAGGTTGTCAAACTTCATTTGGAAATGAAAATGACAGTTTTGAGACTCTAACCCTATCACTTACCCCTTAAAACATGAAATGACTCAACACCTATCTAAGACCATGACCAGGAACAAGGTAAACTGTCAAATTTTAGAAAAATAACTTTTATGGTGATAACACCCCCCCCCCCCCCCCAACACAGGCTTATTCACTAGGTACTTTAAAGCTGAGTGATTTGTAAAAAATTTAAGTGTCCTCCTAATAGATAGTGCCAATAATTTTGTAGTGCATAAATCATGGCAAACCCTTCCCTCTCCATAGTGGAAAATTTGTGCTCCACACTTGAGAGTTTCCGACTAGAAAATGTGATAGGGTGATCAATATATCCGACACTAGGATATGTAAGGACCGCTCCCAGGGCAATCCCTAAAGTGTCCACATGAACCTGGAATTCCTTCGCCCAATCAGGGAAGATAAGGATAGGTGCAGAGACCATTTTTTCTTTGAGTAGATAAAATCTCTTCTGGCATTCGTCATCCCAAAAAAAATGACACATCTTTCTTTAGCAGATTCTCCAAGGGTGTTATGATCAGTGCGTATCCCTGAATAAATTTTCTATAGTAGCCTGTATTTCCAAGGATTGAACGTAGATATTTCTCAGTTGTAGGTATAGCTAGGTTGATAATAACTGCAAACTTTGCAGGGTCCACCATTAGCCCTTGTTGGAAAACTATATGTCTAAGCAAGATCCCAAAACGTATGCAGAAGATACACTTCTTAATATTCAAGGAAATTTTGTGTTTTCGACTGGCACCCAACATCATGCGCAGGTTTTAAACACGCATCTTTACCAAGTCGAAGATAGTTTAGTCATCGAAATATACTTCGAGAAATTTGTGGATGAATCTTTGAATACTGCAATAACGACCTGTGAGAAGATAGCAAGGGAATTCTTGAGTCCAAATGGCATGACTGTATACTGGAAAGATCACCATTCTGTGGAAAATGTAGTCTTGCTGGGATCTTCTAGTGAAATTTGGATTTGATGATATCCAAAGAACCCATCGTCAACGAATATGCTTCCTAGCCTCCTACACTATCCAGTATTTCATCGGAAAATGGTGTCAGAAAGGGGTCGTGTACTCAGGCGTAAATTAACTTGTGTAAGTCCACATAGATCCATATTTCTCCTTTAGTTTTATGTAAAATGTAGTCTTGCTGGGATCTTCTAGTGAAATTTGGATTTGATGATATCCAAAGAACCCATCGTCAACGAATATGCTTCCTAGCCTCCTACACTATCCAGTATTTCATCGGAAAATGGTGTCAGAAAGGGGTCGTGTACTCAGGCGTAAATTAACTTGTGTAAGTCCACATAGATCCATATTTCTCCTTTAGTTTTATTTTCCTGAACTACCATCGAATTTACCCAATCAGACTACTCCACTGGCTCGATAATACATGCGACGATCATTTTATCCGGTTCCTCCTTAAACTTTTGTTTATGCTTAGGATTCAATCGGTAAGGCCACTGCTTTATTGGTTGCGCATCTGGTTTTAATGTGATGCACATCACTCCAAGGTACCTTGTAAACCCTTTGAGCTCTAAAAATTTGGTTGGGAATAAGTCCTGGTAGTATATGAGAAATTCAACCACCTTGCTTACAGTTTCATCATCCCAGTAGTCACCAATCTTAGCCAACTTAGGCTGTTGTGCTAGGCCAATGTTGACTTCCTATAGTTTTAGGGGTTTTGTTACATCCACAGTCTGTAGTGAGGGCCCCAAAACTATGTGTTACCCCTCCAATTATGGGATAGAGATATTACGTGGATTCTCATCACATTCTTCTATAGCTATATTGGTACAATTCATAACGCCTGCATCTGCATTTCCCATGTCGGCACCTCAATTGCTACGGAGGAGATGGATTCATTGAACACGAATGCATATATGTCTTGCAGAGCTTCATCAACCACCTCCGAGCCCCCTATTAGCCCAAAGGTACCAATGAATGTGTCCTTCAAGGTTTCCCAGTGGCCGGTGCGTTGATGTAGCTCTGCATCTAAGTACCATGCAGTAGGGATTGGTCCCAATGCAAGAATAAACAAATGAACCCATTCCTTCAGAGTTTGGTCATGCCATTTTTCCATCCAAGCAGAAAAATGTTTGTGTGGGTCCCCTGGGCCAAGGAACTTCTTGACACATACCTCAACTGGGACCTCGAATTGCGGGATCATCACGTCCTGACATCCCTCCCAGTCCTGGAACACCTCCTTATATTCCTCCCACCTTCTTGCATGCGTTGCGCGCATAGCCAGATTAAGGGCCCATAGCCTCCATTCTCTCAGGACCTTAGCTTCGAATGTACGTAGAAATTCCTTTATACTACTGGAGCCATGAAAATAGGGTATTTCTCTTACCTCGGCGGATATGCAACAGAAGTCCCTAGCAATTTATAGACAATGTAGCGTGGAGACCTCATGCAGTTGGTTTTTCCAATTGTTTATTTCCTCATCGGAGTCAGAAAAGCATTCGCTATATTTTTCCGAACACAGCACTCCATCGGCTATAGGATTGATCCATTCCTCATCCCTTGCAGTTAGCTTATAGATATTTTCTATCTCTTCTTCCTTCCACACTGGCTCGGTGTATCTTTCTCGTTCTGCAGGGTCTAGTGGTACGATCACCCGAGTTCCCTCTCTTTCAAACACCATGCTTCATTTCTTCAAGTTGATAATTCCACCCATATCAATGGCCCAATCCAATCGCAGGAGCACTGGAAAGGGTCCGCATCTTCTACAATCTGAATGACTTCAAAGTCAGCTCGTACCTTAGCCCCGGCGGTATCTACGACAACCTTTAACAATCTCCCCAATGGTATGATCTTTTGTTGATTAGCCATGCGCAGTTGGATAGTAGACCATTCCAATTTAGGTTCTCCCATTCACTGCCAAGTATGTTTGGGTAGTACATTCACATCGGATCCCAAGTCTAGAATAACTTGCTCCATCTCATAATCATCGATCTGTGTGGTCAGTCGCATCTCCCGACTGGTGCAGGATTGCCAAGTTGGGTTTATGCAGTCCCTTGCAAAGTGACCTAATTCCCCACAATTATAGCAAATTATTTGGCCTCTACCCCTACCTACACTTCCTCCTCACCCCCCTCCCCTGCCCCATGCCGGGAGCCTCCTATACCTGCGGGGGATCTAGGTAATGCAGGGTCCGAATGTACCCTATATATGTCTCCCCAGTCGATCATCATATCATACATTCGGTAGTTCTCTTCATCATGTCCTACAGACCTACAAAACCTACACCATTGGTGTTTTACTTCTTGGAGATATGCGGCAAGGCGGGGGCAGTGGTTGGTATCATGCAGCCTAGCAATGCGGTAGTCATCGCACCATAGCGTCATCCCACTTGGCCCTACAGCTTCCCTAGGGCACAGGAGACTGGGTTCCCCGACCTGGATGTAGTTTGTAATCAGTGGAAAATTATCTTTGGTGTGGCCATTCACCCTGCATCGTATGCACCATATTTCAGGGCTGGCCTCTGTCCCCCGCTCCTTGCGTAGATTCTGAATCTCCATGTGCATTACTTCTATCTGGCCTTGTATTTGTTGTACTCCTAACTGGGTATCATCTCTTGGCACAGCTTCCATTTTCATGGAAACCTCCAAGGCATTCTCCTGTGTTTCAATGGCTTGATGACCCATAGGTACACGTAGGTGGGGCAACAACATACCAGTGAACAACTCTGTGTGTTGCCTATCATCATACTAGAATCCTCCTTCTCTGATTTCCTTCTTTCATCGTTGATTTTATTCCCATACGGACTCGGACAATCCTTGCTTGATATCTTTCAGGTCATTCACTATCTGAGAGTAGGACATAGGTTTCTTGAACTGCTACTTTAATGTATTCTTGATTTCCTCAATAGTCGCATTCACACGTTGGTTAATGTATCCCCTGTACAAGTCCAAGGCTCTTCCCTCCAAAGAAAGGGATAACTGTACCCTTTTCACCACATCACTTGCTACATTATACGCAGTCCATACCGATCCTGCGACAAACCAGAACCGATCCATGTCCTCATCAGCCACACCTTTGAAAGTAGGGAGCTTCATGTGTGAGTCCATCTTGTCTTCTGATGGAACTAAGTTCTTTCCCTATGAATTCTTGCTTCAAACGCTTCGTCGATTCTTCTTAGGTTTCTAATACGGTTAGCTTCAAATGCTCTAAAATATTAATTAAACCAATATGCAAAACATCGATTAGGGATATAGTAGCAATAATTCCTTCCCTTAGAAATCGATGCAAGATAACCAATATGGGAACTTGGAAGCAATAACCAGTGTCCTCTGCAGTTGGTGATCTTAAAGCAAACGAAATGAAAGCAAACTTAATCTTCGTGCTGATGAAAATAACTGAAAGGAACAAAATCTAGAAAGGAATAGCAATATGAACAACAATTCTAATTCTAACGCAATTAAGAAACTAATCTCAATACTCCAATCTTGTTGACAAACAAGATTATGAAACAATTCATTGGAATGAATCATAAGTCAATGGAACAACAACACTTTATAAAAGATAGCAAGATGAATGAGATAGTAAATACGATCCTTGCTAAGATAGAATAGCAGTGCAATTCATTAACGTATGCATCAAATCTGAATTCAATCCAACAAAAATCAAATAACTTTGTAATCGTAATGAATATAAATGCAATTATCACACAACATAAATAATAGAATAGAAATACAAACAGCGGATCGCTGCACCAGGGTTGGGCCCTCAACCACAGATAAAAGCACCGCTGGGCTACTGCAGAGCTTGAGAAATGGAATGAAAATTCCTCTTTGTATTAATCAAACATGAATAGCTTTTACATCAGTTGCTCTTTGCTCACAAGAGTCAAGGAATTACAATGTTACAAAGGGAATTCAATAATCATCCATTGGTTTTCATCCTCTTCAATACACAATACATGCTCTCCTTTTATAATTAGAAAGAGGAGAAATTAAATAGCAAATATGATCTCCCATAACAATATTGTATTGTTCCCAACAACTTGATCAACCATAAAATACATTTCCAACAATATTTCAACAAGAGCAAGGCGAATTTGGCTTTGCAGCTGAGATTTGGAGGACAACCGCAACAACAAATATGAGAAAATCGTTCTAAAAAAACCCTAAGTTTCTCTTAATACAGGCCGAATTTGGGCAAACCATTCTTTAAAAAATTTAATTGGGCCCATTCTAGACAAAACCCATGTTCCATATTTTCCAGATTCTTCTTCATTTGCCCAGAATCTTAACCACAAAACTGTCACTTATTATTCCAACGAATTTCTGAGTTGGAATATTTGATGATAATTTGGAGATAAAATCTTCAATCTGGAAAATATCTTGGAGGCTAAAATGGTGAGTGATATTACAAAATATATTAATAAACTATCATTGATAAAATCATGCATAATAATCATCAATTTATTAAAAATAAAGGAGAATAAATAATATTCATCCATAAGAGCATAAATCATTATAAAATGGATTTATATGATAAATTATAATAAATGACATGATAAAGAAGAGTAAAAATGGATGAAATAAGTGTTAAAAAGTGGTTGTATTCATGGCCCAACATACCCCCAAACTGAATATATTGCATGTCCTCATGCAACCCAAAGACAAAACCCATGTGTTAACCAAGCAAAGAAAATTGTTCATCCCAACCCATGAAATGGATGGAACAAATGCATGTTTCCTCAAATAATGAAAATTCGATTTTAGCAATCTTGATAAAGGCATAACAATTTTTACAGTTGACATTCAACTATATGTATATGAAGTTGCAGAAAAATGTGACATAAGTAACAACAAACTTCATTAACCATTTTCTCAAAAATCAGATCGTTTTGATGCACGGATCAACAAAATGGTTGTAGGTGATAGTGCATAATTTTCGAAATTTTATGAACTAATTTAGTGTGAAATTATCTAGGTTTGTATATTTTAATAATTCCTCTTTATTATCCAGAAATCACAAGAATTCAGTTCATAGTTTTAAAGATATATGCAAATCAATTTCTGCACTATATACAAATGAAATTGTATGTCTTAAATGAGAAAGAAAGTGGAAAACATCCATCATGTGTAGCAATTCCCCCCCAAACTGAAGAATTAGCATGTCCTCATGCGATGCTAGAAAACAAAGAGAGGTGGTTGCTATAATCTGTTAATATCGATGCTTGGTGTAAAACAACATGGAAGAAGGGAGGTGTTGAGAATGAATAAGAATATCCATAGATGATAAAGAATATTAGCGACATGGTCACAAGAAAGAAATGAAGGAAATCAACACTCCCCCAAACTGAAAGATGAGACGTGTCTAAAAAAATGGGAAGTGGTAAAGATGTGGAATGAATGATGATAAATAATGCTCAATGGATGTTCATGAAATTCTCCTAAATTCATAATAAATTAGAAAATTATGCTATTTTACCTCAAGTGTTACCTCCGAAAAATGTGGAATGACATGTAGGGACTGGCCTTTGTTGAAGTTGATGTAGGCTGAGCGGATACTGAAAGTGATGCAAAAGGTGGAAGCCATGCAAGCACATCATGTCTGAAGAATTGTGCGTGTTCACGAGCCTTCGTTGTTAATTGCAATAGTGTGGTCGTGCTGCGAATAGAATTCCCCCCCATACTCATTGTTCTCCTATAAAAAAATCACAATTCTGTATGCAATTTTCTTGAATCCACAGTTTCAGTCTGGAATGGCAACAGATAAGATGTATGCAAAAAAGTTCAAGCATAATTTTTTTTTGTAAAAATGCAGTATCAATATTGTGGCAAATCAGCGAAATAGAAAAGCAGCATATTGCACAACAATTGTACAGCATGGAAAGGCATACATACTTATGATACAATCAATGAAATTATAGCATTTACTGAAATTCATGCATGTGATAAATCGTAAACAGATATAGAAGTGTTTTGTAATGATTCAAGGATAAGGAGAAGGGACAGCTTAAGATAAACATAAGTACAAATGCGTTTATTACCCACTTAAACTAATGTGATTGATTTATGATGATTTTCATGTATAATGGATTCAAAATCAAAGGTTAAGGATTCATACTTTCATTTGATATTTAAATAGAGATATAGGAAAAAGGGTTTAATATTACTATTGATGTGTATAAATGTGACTCCAATACCATCAGCAGAGCTCTGTTGCCCACAGGTGTCCATAACCTTGACAAAGTTGCTCTCTCACCCTTGGAACCATTGTCCTTTATTTATGCTAAGGAAGTGCTTGTTAATTGTCATAACTGAGGCCATTGTGCTGGCTTGGTGACCAGATAAATCACAATGCCATTCACTGGGAAGAAGTGAAAAGTGGGCAGGCCGGCTCGTGATGAGACCTCCTGTTCCAAGGACTTCTTAATTTTTTCAATTGTCCATTGGACCATATCCCTAGTTTGGTGGCCATGATGGGAATTCCACTTCACTTTCTTCCTTATGAACATGGTAGGCCGGCTCTTGATGAGACCCCCTATCCTCCATCTGCCAAATTATAAAATTATTAATGAAATATGTAGATATTTTTCTTTTCATATAGCACTTTCCTATTTATTCATAAAGGATGGCTCAACACTCCTTAAGAGTAGGGATGGTGGAAGAAGTTTGAACAACTCAATAGAAAATAATATGCCCTTATTCCTACTCCATAAGTAAAAATCAAAGAAAGCTATAAAATATGGGAAGAACCAACATGATAAATATAATCGATCATATGAATTTAGTGGTAGTAAGACAACAAGATCATGTTATTGATTATGTTCCTTTTTCCTTTTTCTTATCATTACTAAACAACTTTCTTAAAAATGACGATTTCTTTCGATTTGCTGATTACAGTAAGCTCTAATTTGTATGATTGTGTATCCTTCCATAAATTGTATGTTTTTCTTTCAAAAATTTATGAAATTTTTTTTAAAAAATCCTCAAAAAGTTGCTCACAGACAAGAAAAATGCACTCAAAAAGTGTTGTTCCTTTGGAAAGAAACAGTAAAAACAATCTGTGAAAATGTTGGTGTTCCTTTTGAAAGGATGTTCCTTTGGAAAGGAATAGCAAAAAAGCTCACAACAATACTGATGTTCCTTTCGAAAAGAACAACAAAAGTGTTGTTCCTTTGGAAAGGAACAACAAAAACTTTTACAGCAAAACTGTTGTTCCTTTCAAAAGAAGGAACAACAAAAATTCACAAGTAAAGTAAGAATGGTTCAAGAAATAAAATTCTATACAAAAAAAACAAGCAAAGTAAAAGAAAACAAACTTTATGTACAGGTTTAAAGAAAAAGTAATTTTTTTATTTTTATTTTTTATACAGAATTGGTGCTACCGAAGAATTTCGTTCTGCAATTGAAATTTGCATGGTGGGGTACTTATTTTTCAACTACCACTGGAGCACAAATTTCAATTTGAAGGGATCAACACCTAAAACACAAAAACATAAAAGAAATCAGAAAAGAAATGACACTTTATTAAGTTACAACAGCTATGATGTTATTTCCTAAATGAATATCAATCTATTAATGGGAAAAAAATGATCTCTTTAAAAAATGTTTTGGCAGCAGTAACATGAATCTTGAAATGGGAACCAATTCTTCATTTCTGCTTGTTATAAATCTGTTAGGTAATAAAATGGACGAAATGCCCTTGTTTTACTAAAATTTCTTTAAAGAATCACTCGTCCATAAATTGACCTTCTTTGTTCTCGTAAGACCTGCAAAAAAATGAGTCTCTACCTGCAATAAAAGATTAAATCATGAAGAAAGAGAGGTGTACAGGCTTCCTTAATCCAATAATTATGCAAAAAAATAACAAGTATTTAATCTGTAGAACAAATCTACGGAAAAAGTAAAATTAATTTATTACATGCGGGAGAGCAGTGGCCAATCATGCTAACCAGCAGTGTTTCAATCATAACTTCTTCTTTTTTCGTCTGATTCGAGTGACTCCAAAGCTGAATGAGAGATAATTAAAAGGTTTATCTCCAATAGAAACAGGTTTTAAAAATTCTATGTAATGGTATGTTAAATCTTCTGAGAACAACCTGCATAATAGAGTTATTTTCGATTTTCCATCTTAGACCAACAGTTGATATTTCAAGCATAAATTATTCGTTTGATGGTGGATTGAAGTGATTAAAATTGTATATTAAACTAGATTCATTTATTTATCTCCAATAGAAACAGGTTTTGAGGACAAGAAGAATTTATGGATCAAATACGTTAAGGAACAACCGAGAAAACAGAGTTTCAAGAGTGTTGATTTATGATAGGCAGTCAATATTTTGGTCATAAATTCCTCATACGATATCGAAATTGAGTGATTCAAATTGAGTTGTAAACTATATTCATAGAGTAATCTACCATAGAAATAGGTTTTTAAAATATAGTCATTTAGGCCTCCAAAAACTGACTGTCCCAACTCTGTTGTTGAGCTTCCTACTAGACACCCTGTTAATGTTTTGGTTCTAAATTTTTCGTTTCAAATCCAAATAGAGTGATTCAAATTGGGTTAAAAATTATACATCAAGGGATACTTATGATAGAAATTTTTTTAAAAAATATTCATTTTTGGTCCCCCAAAACATGACTGTCCCAACTTTGTTTTCAAGAATTTCATCAAGCCCGTAAGCCAAAAAAATGATATTCAAACTATTTTTCCATATTAATGATAAAAATGAATATAAATGTTTGTAGAATGGTTATTTTCAATATAATTCATCTACATACACAAATAAATTAAAATATTTATCATCAATGTTGATTTCACAGCGTGTTGCAACAAAGAAACAACTATTTTTACAAAAATAAATAAAAGAAATGTGTTTGTTTTATTTTCTCTTTTATTTATTTCTCCACTATCCTACTCTGAACTGGAAAATGAATATGATTACGTATAAGAGTATTTCCAGTGGAGCCATTTTCGAAATAAGGCTTCAATTATGTACATACCCAAATTTGAAAAATGTATGTTAATAATAAAAATTAGGGTATGAGAAGCCAACTTCCCTTGAAAAGATGGTGCCAAAAATTGTTGAAGTATGGAGTGATGTTGTAAACAAATGATGGAGTGAAACCAATCTTCAATATATTCTTTACTTCCTTGATTTCCCATAGCCATCATATTATGAAGTTCTTGAGCTTTTAAAATGGTTTGTTGGTGAAAATTAGAAGAAACCTCATTTTCTTTTATAACTTCTACAATTTTTAGATTTGACACATTCTAAGTCTCAGTGTAGGTTTTTTCCAATGGTACATGTGAGATAGAATGGGTGCGAAGGGTGGGTGAATTTTGCAGTTCAACACTGTAAGCATGTTGTAGTGGTTTATTATGGTGAGGGTGTGGAATGAGTTGAGCAGGAGATTGTGTAAGGAATGGATCCTTTTGATGATGTAGTTGAATGGGTTGATTGGACGATTTTGATAGGCAAAAAAGGCGTTGTGGAAGAGCTGGACTATGTGTTTGTGCTACAAGATGAGGAAGAGTAGTCATGCAATCATAAGGTGAACCATGCCAAGCTTGTAGACAGGATTGGTGGTGGTTATATTGAGATTGGCATGGTTGCCCTAACATGTGAGTATTCCATAACGAATTATGCAAGTAAGAGAACGGAGAGGAAGTGTTTTGAACCATACCTGTAGGCCATGATTTCCATGGTTTTGACCTTGTTGTAGCTTCCCCATGTCTTTGATATGCTACTTTCAAATTAGATAAGGAAGAATGAGTATCTATGGGATGCTCCTTTTGGTAATGAGGGAAAAACACTTCATCAAATTCTTGATTTCTCTGAACCTGCAAAACATTCAATTGTGAATTTAGAGAGCTAATAAAATCAACTTTAAAATTTTCAAATAAAACATTGATTTCAGCTCTTATGTCTCTTGTTCTTGTAGTAAATTTAGAAAAGAAAGAAGAAAATTCTCTATAATTCTTACCAGCCTTAGAAATTCCTCTTGAATACCTTATGCACAATTCACCAACATCATCATATGATAACTGAAAAACATCACCTTTTCCTATCAGATTTAAGATTTCTAAAAAATCATCTTTGATTCCTTTAAGAATGAGTGTTTTCAAGATCTCTTTTTCCAAATGCTTATGCTTTGATTTTTGAAGGTTGTATCGAAATCGCTCTACATAGTCCTCCAAGCTTTCATCTTCCTTTTGTGTCATACCAAAAATATCTTCATTGGATTTGCAATAGTCTTGGTACTTCTTCAAGAATATGTTCTTCATGTCCTCCCATGTTTTGATGCAGTTCCCACCTAGGTTCATGAACCATCGGAGAGCTGCTCCTTTTAGAGTAAGAGGAAACACTTTCAATCTTTGGTCGTTAGTACAATAATCATATCCTCTACAAATTATTTCGAACTCAAATAAGAATGTATTTGGATCTTCATTTGTCAAACCATGAAAATTTGGTAGAGACAATGGGGGAATTATGTGCATTTGTGTCACTCCTCCTAGATCTTTGATAGGGAATTCAAAAGTTGCAATGTGAGCCATTTCTTACCATAATAGAAGATGTTCTTCAGGTGTTTCTTTAGGGATCATCCTTCCAATGTTCCTGTCAATTGGTTAGTGAAATGGGTGGTGCTTACATCACCACTCGAGTGAAATTACAAGATTTTTTAAAAAAATTTATACCTCTAAAATTAAAAAAAAACGCAAGCATTCATTTATACCTTAAGCTTTCACTCAATTCTGCTATGAAGCGGGCCAGTGAACAAGTGTGTTTCTTAAAGAGAGAATCCATACAGGTGAGATAGTTTATGGAAGAGAGGAAGACTCCTGTTACTGAGCTTTGTAATCACCCAAAACTCAGTAACAGGTTATTCCTCTCTTCTATAAACTGTGTTTCTTGCTCGATGCATAGGTTCTTACCTTCCATAATTAATACCCAATTCTTCCCAAGCAGAAAAAATTAAATATGCATCACTCTTTCTAAATGGCATACACTCTCCCCAGCAACGACACTAAAATGTCGAGGTATAAAAGGTGTCTTTTTAATGCCTATTTATCTCACATTAATTATCAATCTGGGAGAAAATTTTTATTTCAAGAGTGTACTCAGTCTGAGGCAACAATTTATCCAAGAGTAATGCCTTGTAATATGTAGTACAATGTTTCAAATGTAAAATTAAATGGATGCTTGAAAAATAAATCTAACTACAAGAGCATAAACTCAAATGCTCTGAAATCTTAATTAAACCAATCTGCAAAACATCAATCAAGGATACAATAGCAATAACTCCTTCCCTTAGAAATCGATGCAAGATAATCGATCTGGGAACTTGGAAGCAATAACCAGTGTCCTCTACAGTTGGTGATCTTAAAACAATCGAAATGAAAGCAAACTCAATCTTTGTGCTGATGAAAATAACTGAAAGGAACAAAATCTGGAAAGGAATAGAAATATGAACAACAATTCTAATTCTAACGCAATTAGGCAACTAATCTCAATACTCAAATCCTATTGACAACCAAGACTATGAAACAGTTCATTGGAATGAATCATAAATCAATTGAACAACAATGCTTTATAAAAGATAGCAAGATGAATGAGATAGTAAATATGATCCTTGCTAAGATAGAATAGCTGTGCAATTCATTAAGGTATACATCAAATCCAAATTCAATCCAAAAACAATCAAATAACTCTGTAATCGTAATGAATCTAAATGCAATTATCACACAACATAAATAAAAGAATAGAAATACAAACAACGGATCGCTCCACCAGGGTCGGGCCCTCAACCGTCGGTGAAAGCACCGCTGGGCTACTGCAGAGCTTGAGAAATGGAACGAAAATGCCTCTTTGTATTAATCAAATGTGAATAGATTTTACATCAGTTTCTCTTTGCTCACAAGAGTCAAGGAATTACAGTGTTACAAAGGGAATTCAATAATCATCCATTTTTTTTCATCCTCTTTAATACACAATACATGCTCTCCTTTTATAATCAGAAAGAGGAGAAATTAAATAGAAAATATGATCTCCCATAACAATATTGGATTGTTCCCAACAACTTGATCAACCAGAAAATATATTTCAAACAATATTTCAACAAGAGCAAGGCGAATTTGGCTTTGCAGCTGAGATTTGGAGGACGGCCGCAACAACAAATCTGAGAAAATCGTGCTCAAAGAACCCTGTGTTTCTCTTAATACAGGCGAAATTTGGGCAAACTTTTCTTTGTAAAAGTTAATTGGGCCCGTTCTGGACAAAAATCATCTTCCATATTTTCCAGATTCTTCTTCATTTGCCCAGAATCTTAGCCGCAAAACTGTCACTTCATATTCCAGCGAATTTCTGAGTTGGAATATTTGATGATGATTTGGAGATCAAATCTTCAATCTGGAAAATATCTTGGAGGCTAAAATGGTGAGTGATATTACAAAATATATTAATAAACTATCATTGATAAAATCATGCATAATAATCATCAATTTATTAAAAATAAAGGAGAATAAATAATATTCATCCATAAGAGCATAAATCATTATAAGATGGATTTATATGATAAATTATAATAAATGACATGATAAAGAAGAGTAAAAATGGATGAAATAAGTGTTAAAAAGTGGTCGTATTCACGGCCCAACAACCATCTCCTCACTTTTGGCACATTATTTCCATCATTCATGAGCTTCATTGCAACATATATCATCAGGATATAAAGCATCCCTCTCTGACAATGCAGTTTTCTCCAGTTGTTGTGCATTAAGTAGTTGCATATATTGGAGGAAGTTGGAGGAGACATATATTGAGCTTTTGTCTTGAGGATCTAAATTAGGGATCAACCCTCTATGCATTGAGTTGGTTGTTCTTCATTGTAACCATCATATCTTCAGCTCATGCAGTAGATCTGCATACCCAACAGTCATATAGTTGCAGGGCCTAAGAGGGTGATTTTCCAAGATTTTTAGATCTGGAAAACCTTTATGGATTATCTTGGGTATTCATCATAGAGTTTGGATCTAAAATCTTGGCATCATCTAAGCTCTGGAACTGCCATATATACACTTTCAGATTTTGACGGTAGTTGCAGTCCTGACACTTGTAGCAGGGAAAATGCAATATTCCTTCCATGAGTTCAACAGTTACATAGTCCCTCTTGTGGGATCATTTCAGGGTCATTCTAAGCCATCTCTTTGGCTTGAGTGTCTTATATTTTGAGCTGTGTTGTACTTGCATTCCACCTCCTATATAACAAAATGGCTCAACTATTCTATACATTTGTTTATCTTTAGATTGTTTGTTTACATTGTCGCAATTTTTATATTGTGTTTTTGTAATACTACATTCTCCCTTTTGGGATATTATAGATATAATATGATCAAATTTTATGATGAATAATGGACACAAGTTTAGGGGGGTGATATTATATGCTTCGAATGGTTCATTGTTCGCATTATGGTCTCTTAAAATACTCCTTATTGCAAGATGGTGTCTATGATGAGTTCAAGGTTATCATTGTTTTAATTACTAAATATGTGTGTGTGTGTGTGTGTGTTGTTGTCACTCTGTAATAAGTTATCAATGCTGCCTATATGTTGTTTGGATTGCATGTGGTGAAGTTATGTATGGTTCCTTATTATTATTATTTTTGTTTTTCTATAAATCATGACACACTTTATGAGGAAGATATGAATGTTATGCTCACTAGTGATGTTAGTTGATAATGTTGTTGCTTGGTTTTATTCTACTTAATGGATTATTATGTTGGAGGTACTCTTAATTTTCACATATGTTGGTGCATGCAGAGAATATGTATATATTTCCTATGGTGATGTGGTTTAACAGATTGATATGATTTTTCTTCTTGAGGATTTTGAGTCTTCCTATATGTGGATAAAGTGTGCTGACATATAGGAAGAAAGAATCAATCAAGTATATAATATAGTGTAGAATCATAATGTGGCCAAATATGCAATATATCCAATATCTAGGTAGTGAAACAACATAAGGTTGTTATTATATCCAATATCCAGGTAATGAAACAACATAATGAATCATAATGATGAGGATCAAGAATCAATCAAGTATATAATATAGTGTAGAATCATAATGTGGCCAAATATGCAATATATCCAATATCCAGGTAATGAAACAACATAAGGTTGTTATTATATCCAATATCCAGGTAATGAAACAACATAATGAATCATAATGATGAGGATATTCATGTTGTTATTATATCGTTTATGTTGTTGTCTTGAAATGATTATGATACACATACCTATATGATGCATGGCGGTTGCAGATGATTATCATGATTTTTATACAAAGACACTTCATTGTTGAAACCATTGTTTAAGGTTGTAGATGTCATGTATGTC
Organism: Pinus albicaulis; assembly: GCA_034641835.2. Lineage (NCBI taxonomy): Eukaryota > Viridiplantae > Streptophyta > Pinopsida > Pinales > Pinaceae > Pinus > Pinus albicaulis. The sequence continues at coordinate 1,401,723,925 of CM076574.1, read as the reverse complement.
TCTTGATGTAAAGGTCATGAAAATACCCATGTTGTAATTATTATTAAATTCATTCATGTATGGGCTAGTGGGATCAAGTTATGGCTTGTATGTTAACCCCATTATTCTAGGTGATTGATGTAAAATTTGGGTCAAATGTGTAATCCCATTATGTTGGTTGAGTGATAATAGAGTCATAGATTATAGTAGGCTTCATGAATAACCATTTATTTGAATCACAAAATTGTGCACTTTTATTTCATATGTTTAGAAGGTCCATCATATGCTTATGGGGATCATGGTCAATATGAAACCATCATAGCTCATATCAACACATATGACTTATAGTGATGAGCATTATGATGGAAAGTAATTCATTCAACTTGGTTTAAACCTTTTCCCTTGATGTCAAAGGGGGAAAGAGGACTTGGCGTTTGCAAGTGTTTGCAGAAAGTTTCCAAACTATAAAGAGGTTTCCATCAAGTCCAAAAGGGGAGATTGTTGGCATTATGGCTAATGTGTTTTCCTTGATGGAAACATGCTTGTAAAATATGTTCTTGATGTCAACCAGGTTATAATATGATGATTATATAACTATTGTATATGACATGATTAATGGTACAAAAGTTACAAATGACATGGAAGAGAATTGACAGCTCAGTCACAAGATGCATGAAAATTTGAGGTCTGAAATGTATATGCAATCCCTGTGAAGAAGAGTCAAGCACATACACACGTTCTGTGAAAAAAAGTTGCGTACATAATCTTAACCATGGAAAATATAAAAACAAGAGCCATTACCATGGTAACCTCCCATAGTATTGTGATGAAAAAATTTATTTGATCTTTTCAACAAATACTGACAACTTTACCAAAGGATTTGAATATGGTATTGGCAAAGGAAAAAGATATATAAGGGAATGGAGGTCAATGATTTTAGCCTACACTGAAATGAAGCATTCATATGCGATCTGATATAAAAAAGGTGTGCACCAAGGAGCAAGGGGAAGTTTAGATCTAAAATATCTGAAAGTTTATCGATATACTTGATTGATCTATTTATGTTTAAGTAGCTAAAATTATAGGATAAGTGATTATAATGGTGTTATGGTCTGAATATGTTTGCTAATATTTGCGTTTTCTAGAAGTATGTGCGCAAAGATATGTATTTGACATGGCTTTGTTTGCAGCAAGGATTTGATTCCGTGATTTAATATCTATACGCAGGTATTCTTTTGAAATATCGCATACATAAACAAATATTCTTTGTACTAGTCATATCTCCATTATGAGATAATATGTTTTAGTATTTGTTATTTTTAAATATATACACGGGTTTTATATATGAGAACATATACATAAATAGTTTTTTTAACTAAAGTCGTGTATGCATTCTAGGGTTTGTAATTGCTGCTTGATGATGACAGTTGATGAAGTTTGTATTATTTGTTGGTGTTTATTATTGATGTCTGGATAAGAATGGTCTATCTTTGACAATGTTTTTGTGGGTTGGTATATTTATCAGTACTCATACTGCAAAATTGTGAATGGGTATTTAGTCATTCAATACTGTTATATCTATGATTAGTTTCTATTGTGACTCAATATTTCAGTGATTCAATGGTTGATAAAATTATTTAGTTTGATATTGTTTCGATATTCAGTGATTTGAGATTTGTACGTAGTTTTTATCCATAGTAAGAATATATATATATCTCTGTGTGTGTGTGTGTGTGTATGTAAATATGCTTCATAATGGTTACATATATATTCAAAGGTAAATTTTATCAAGGCTTGTAATGACTGTAGATTAGTTCTGTATTGATTACAGTGTGATTGGTTGATTAGTATCAATGATTGTTTGATTGGTATATTGGTATTGAGCATATTTTTTGGTATGAAAGTTAGCATGCATGTTTTAATGGTTTGAAATAGGTCAATCTAGTATGAAATATTATGAAACATGGTCCATGAGCTCCTTACGGTTGTAGCCTTTAGTGATGGGGTAGGAGCTCCCTTCTGGTAGGAGCTAGTAAATAAGATTAGGGGGTTGTAGCTCCCTTCCAGTTCGTGCTAGAGAATGAGTGGATTTCGTAAACTCCCACAGGTAGGAGCATGTGTGCTAGTAAGAGTATGCACTAATACAAAATTGTAAGAACATTTTTTATAATACAAGAATAATACAAAGACGAAAACAATGATGCTTTTCTCCCACATTGGGTTTCCACCTAAAATCTCAGTTTCCTCATGTGTTGATGTGTTGATTATGTGCGATGGTTAATTTTTTTCTTACTGATAATGCTTGATAAATAATGAATGGATAATGAAATAATGATGCAACGGTCAAGTTAGAAATCTGATGGAAATTATGAAAAAATAGTAATCTGGATATACGTGGTTTTATTTCTCTTAGGGCACATACATACATGGGTTGTATGAATAATAATAACGCACACAATTTTGAATTTTAAATTTAAGGTTAATTTGAAATTAAAAATATTCATTCGCTACAACAAAATGGGAAATTTGCACCAGATTTAGCACCATATTTTAGTGCATTTGTTTCCCAATTATGATGAGCAGCCTTGCTCTAAATATGGCTCTATTGTGCATTTTTAAAAGGGTCCTTTTTTGCGCAAAATTTTTCTGCCTTTTTTGCGTCATATTTTGCACCAACAGTTTTGGATTTGGTTTTACAACATGTTTTGCTTCTAGTTTTGTGCCATTTTTTGCATCTAATTTTTCATCAATTTTTTCTTCTTGTTTTGTGTCATTCTTTGCTTCTAGTTTTGGGTCATCATTTGCATCAAGTTTTACACCATATTTTGCATCTGATTTAGTGAATTTTTTTGCATCCAATTTGGGCTACTTTTTGCATGTAGTCTTATGCCGTTTTTTGCTTCTAATTTTGTACCTATTATTACATCTATTTTTGCGCTGGTTTTTGTTCCTTTTTTTACACGATTTTTTACATCCAATTTTGCACCATCTGTTGAATCTGATTTAGGGCCAAATTTTAAATCCATTTTTGCATTTTTTTTGCACCATTTTTTGCATCCACTTTTCTGTTTGATTTGTATCCCTTTTTTGCATCCTCTTTTGCACCATATTTTGCATCCAATTTACCATTGTTTTTAACAGCATTTTTTGCATCCAATTTTGCATCCTTTTGAGTGTCCAAATTTGCATCTAAATTTGAATCCTATATTGAGTCATGTGTTGCATCCACCTTTGTATCCCATTTTGCGACTAATTTTACGTTCAATTTTGAGCGATTTTTTACGTCTACTTTTGCATTTGTTTTTCCACCAAGTTTTGCATAATTTTTTGCAGCACATTTTGCATCGAATGTTGAACCTCATTTTGCATCCAATGTTGCATCCATATTTGAGCCATTTTTATGCCTATTTTTGCACCATTTTTTCAACTTTTGTGTCCCTTTTTGCATCCATTTGGTGTCTAACTTTGCATCCAAATTTTCATCCTTTTTTCTTCCACATTTTCATCTCATTTTGCACCTAGGTTTGAGTCTAAATTTTCATCTAGTTATGCATCATTTTTTGCATCGAATATGGAATCACTTCACCAAAATATATTCAACTTCAGTCATCTCTAGTCAACCACGACAATTGAAAACAATAAATAATTATCTCCAACTGTGGGGAAGAAATAATGTGCATGCGGCTGAAAGGATTTAGCTATGCATATGATTCAGCCTACAATTAGTTCCAACCAAAATTTCATCATGGAAAGCCTACGGTTGAGGTTCAAAACTATGAAACAAAAATGCAAACTTCAAACCCTGCAATTTCAAATTTGTGCAAACCAATTCTCCATAGACCTGCCTTAGACTTGTGCAAGACAAAACCAATGAAGAGAATACAAGGATGATTCATGATACATAACTAAAGGTCACTTGACGTGTATTTATAGTTGTCCATGGGTGTTCAATTTCCTTTTGGGGTGACTTGTCCCTTTGTGCATATTTTGATTTTAAATCAAAAGTACACTTTCCCTTATCCACTAAATTTAGCACTTCAATAGTGAAAATTGGTCCTTTCGAAAAGAGGAATATAGTCCCATGATTGGAATTTTTCACTAGGATGAAACATTAACTCTCTCTCTTAGCTAGGGAGAAATTTTAACTACATAATGAAATCATTACAAGTATCCTGTCATCAAATCCTATATTATCTTAAGTATCTCATCATAAAATGTCATCATTATTCAGCTTGATTCATCTCTGCTTATTCCTCTTTATGTCTTGATTGTCCCTACTCATATGATGAACATCCTCGAGTCTAAAAGAAGAATAATTTGACATCATAAGGAGCTTAAGCTACCACCCTCTATCCATCGGGGATTGACTACTACCACTCGGAATCACTACCAGTGGGGAGCCCAATGCTACCACCCAAGAAACATCATAGATCTTATCATCAAGGAGCCCTACTAAACTTGAACCCACATCAAGGAGCTCAGTCTCAACCAAGAATCCAATGAAAATGAGAAAGGTCCTATGAGCCACCCTCACCTCATGTTATCTCATAAGCAAGAAAACATCTTCCACCCTATGTAGATAAATAGGAGTCATAGCATAAGGGAGAAAACATCTTACACCCTATGTCAATTAAAAATATCTCATGCATCCTATTACCCACTAATATTCCCAACAATGACCATCAAGGGTCATGTGGTAGAACAACTGCATCATAATAATCTTGGGTTTTACACCTCAAAACACTCTCTCAACCCATTGGACAGACAAGGAGAGGTATTCCGAATAATCCCAACTTGTCGGTATGATGCCAACTAAGGTGTACTCTGTATATACCGAGATAGGGGAGAACCATATCCAACTGTATGGGTAACATATAGGGGCAATACCTATTTCTGAGATATCCCTCGACCCTAGGAGCTGTCCATCTCAATTCCTCACCTTGGAAGCTCAGATAAGGGGGAAGAGTTGGCTCAGTGTCTTTGATGAGTCTTTCTTTCTATAGATTAGAAACATACCATCCTACTCATATATGGTACCAAGTTAAAAAATTAACTGGAGATTTCAATCATAATGCCTAAATAGTAGTAGTGTCTTGTTCATGCATGACATCAAATAAAATATTATATTAGAACAAAAATATATATCACAAAAGGATACCTTATTCATACTGCCTCTCGTGAAGGTAGCAAGCATAAGCCTATGTTTGTATCATAGGGGGAGAAATTGTATGAGTCTAAATTAAAAAGTGATTTCTTACGTTCACCAAACATCTTATGAATCATTTTTGATGATGTCCTTCACCTTATTCCGAGGAAGAAGTAATATTTGTCCTAGCTTGTATAGGAAAAAAGAGTCTATGCATGTAGGGGGAGTAGGTGACTATTCATTTGAATAATTTCATCTCTCTTGTACCACATTGTTAGAAGAACCATGCACATGATTATATGGGGAACAACATGAGAAGAATGATAAGGGGATAACTTAATGGAAAATAATTATCAAAAAAAGAATCCCATTTCCATCAATGACAAAGGGAGAGATTGTTGGAAAAAGTTGTCATTGATGTCAATACAATGATTTCATTTTTGATGATGATGCCAATATGATGATGATGTTGTTAAATATGATGAAAACCCTAAGTCAGTGACATTGAAATCCTAACCCTATCATTAATTAAGGTGAAACCTTAATATTATGAAGAAATCCTAGATGATGGAAAACCTAGAAACCCTAAAAGCATTTTTGACAACCTAAACCTAGCATTGCTAGTTGACAACCCTAAGGTAAAACACTAACCTTAAGTATCCTTGCATTATCAATCTAGCCCTAGGTGTGTTGGAGAAAACTCTAGATGTTAGTATGATGATGAAATGAAAAGTTCCAATTGTGTTGATGGAATACTAGTAAACCCTAACTAACAAATATATCAATGAGAAAAACCTATGTAATCAAAGCCCACTCTTGATGCAAACTATATTTGGTAATATCTAAATCCTGACCTAATAAAACCTAATACTATAATCTTGAACCTAAAAAATTACCCTAAAATTATGACATGAGGCCAAATATGTAGAAGCCCTAAGTATCAATGATCAAACCTTATGATACCCTTTGACATCCATTAATGAAAATAAGCCCTATTTAAGATGACCTATGTGATGCCCTAACTCTATTCCTAAAGACTAACAAAAAAAATATTAAGGACTCTCATAAATAATAATTTATTTATGACAATAGAAATATAAACTTGAAATTCCCTTTTTACAAACATGTAGAGAAGACTATCCCCTTACAAATGACTATTCATTTAAGCCCTAGCTCATATTCATTTAGGAGATATTAATTTTTTTATTTTTCATGTTAAAATTGTGTAATAAAATTCATCCAAATTGAGTGGAATCAATACCTCTCCAACAGTCATGATGGTTCAAAGGTAGGAAAAAAATATAAATATATGCTTATCCCTTTCAATTTTGAGCAGAACTCGTCTCTAAGATAAATAGAAGTGCAGAAGTGGAAGAGAAGGGAAAACCAAGGAGAAAAACAAACAAACCTTTAGTAGCTATCTTCTGTGATTTTTGGACTTGCAATTATGTGATTTTTGGACTTGTCTTCGACCTGCAACTACTATGATTTTCAAACCTACAATTCTACGATTTTCGGACCTGTCTCTAACGTGCAATTACTGTGGTTTTTGGACTTGTATATTTGACTTGCAACTATATGATTTTCAGACCTGTGACGGTGGCATCTGCTAAATTTCGACCCGCTAGATATTTTGGGTGATCTTTGATTCTTGGCTTTTCTAATTTATGGGTGTTGTAGGTCTCAGCATATAGTTTTAGGAGGGTGGCAGTCCTTGTCACATTTGTGAGGAGTTGCAGGTTTTTTTGGAGGACTAAAAACATCCCATAACTTAAGAACATTGGAGACACACTTGATTGGAAGGAAATTGCAGCAGTTAGGAGACATTATGGATAAGTCTAAGTACACTGATGTGGATTTTCATATTTCCATAACTAGTCAGCCTAAAATACCATGAAAAGACATTGTATTTGAGTATTTTGAGAGTGGTCTCTTTGACATAGTGTTGAACAATTTGGAGATATCATTAATCTTAGTGAGCATTGTTTGAAGCCTTATTGAAGAAGTTCTTGAGAGAGCGTTTTTTCAAATTTCATTCAAGCCTTTTGGAGAAGAAGTTGGAAGACCTTGTTGAGCACTTAAAAGAATTTTTGTACATCCCTGTTTAAGTAGACTTGTGAGCATACTTCTAGTGTTTTGGATATGTCACACTTGATTGGGAATTTTGGGCATCGCTTAAGAAGCATTTCATTGATCATCGTTTGGAGGAACCTTGGCAGTCTTTTGTTTGAAAAGGATCACTGTAAAGAATCCCTTGGACCCTTGAAGAGGTTTGAAGACTTGATATGGGAAAAAAAACCTAGATACATTCTTAAAAACATCATTATGCATTGTTGAAGATCCATTAAAGAAGTTTTTGGATCAGGCTGGAAATTGTGAGGCACTTGAAGAATTGTTTGGTGCATTCATTGGACCCTTTTGGAGAAACTTATTGATGATTCTTAGATACATTTGGAGCATGATTTAAATCCCCAAGGAGTGACCTCGAATAAAGGTGTTTGGGTATCATGCATATTTGTGGATACATCTTCTATGAATGATAAAGTTGTCATTGATCAGCTACAGTAATTTGAAGTACTTGGGGGAATAAAATAATATATTGGGAGCCTTAAAGAATCGTTGAACCTACATTGAAGAACTGAAGTAGATGGTTGGAGCCATAGAGGATTTCAGTCCTCAAGAAGATCAGGTTGGAGCCTAGACCAACTCAGAGGGTTGGAGCCCTAGAGGACTGGATTCCTGGAGAAGACCAAGTTGGTGCTTCGAAAAATATTGGTTAAAGCCTCATGGATTTAATATTGGAATCTTCATCTAGGGTTGGAGCCCTAATCTATTATTGTAAACGATTCACTGTAAAGAGGATTGGAGTCCTCGTCATTTCTTGTTAATAAAATAATGTATTTTGGTATCTCTCTTTTTGTGTTCTATCTAAGATATATTAACTGGCATAAAAGAAACAATTGTAAAAGAAATATGATTCACCCCCTCTTAGTATTCCCAACAATTATTATTATTATTACTTTAAAAAAAACGTTTAAAAAATTTATTGAAAAATAAAGTTATAAAATTATTAAAAATAAAAATAACATGAAAGATTTGTTTAAGATGAAGATTTTGTGATATAAAGATACCTTTTCTTGGCCACAATTAACAAATATATTAATTTACACTAACAAATTTTTAATTTAATTAGAAAAAAGACATTTAATTACTTAATAGTTGTTTGGATACTTGTATCTAAAATCTCACATTACAAATTACAAAATCTTTGTAATGTAAATATATCAAATTATTCTCAATAATACACAAATCTATTTTTGTGTGGACTATTACGTTATGGAAATATTTAATTCCTACTTGTCTATGGTTGTAATTCTCCGTTTTAGGAGTTTGTTCCTATAATAGGAATTAAGCTAGAATATAGTTTCTCCTAGTTTAGCGTGTGGTTGAGAGAATCTCTCAACCACACTACCGTATCTAAGATAGAATTACGTCTAAGATAGAATTCCTATCCTGAGACTTTTTCTTGTATAAATATGTGTGTAATTCCTTCATTCATAATATAGAGAATATAGGGTGTGTGTATGTGTGTATACACTCTCCAGGTTCTCACCTGGAGAGCTATTTGATCAATAGCTGATTTTATCATGGTATCAGAGCTTCAGAGCCCGTAAGGGCCTCGGCCTCGGCCCCTCGTGGGCTGAGGGAAATAGCAGATAGAGAGTTTTGTTTACAGTTTATTTTGTTTTGGGTTTTTCCATCTGAGGAGTGCTGCCTTCCTGAGGAGCGCTGTGTGAGGAGCGATTGACGAAAAAAAACAAGGGGATTTCCATGGCAAACTTCCATAGGTTCATAATAATGTGGTGGTTTTCGTTTGTTGTGTTTTTTATTGTCATTGTTTTTCCCTTCGCAACAGTCATAGTCTCCGGCGAACGCTGTTACCTGGACTAGATAAGCGGGGTTTTCGGCATCACGGTCTTTCTGTGTTTCGATTTCTATCGATTTATTTACATTTTTGCCTGATCGATGTCAGTAGCCCACGCTTAAAATCCCGATTCACTATTTGCTGAGTAATTCAAGTCACAGTTCGATTTTATTTGGAAAAGGAACTCAATAGCAGGCAATGTCGCGGGTGTACGTGGGGAACTTGGATCCCCGGGTAACCGAGCGGGAACTGGAGGACGAGTTCAGAGTCTATGGCGTTCTGCGCAGTGTATGGGTAGCTCGTAAACTACCTGGACTAGAATTCCTCGATATCTGCAAGATTTTATTTCATATTTGGAGGCCTGAATGCCTTGTTGCAGCTGATTTTGACTAATAGCAGAAAGCTGCTCGATGACCAAAATGTTGCTTCTGTAGCAATGAGGGTATATTATAGTTGGTTGTTTGAGTTTATTTTTCCCAGATCTTTGTTGCAATGGCGGACGGAGGCGTCGTGGTGTTGGACGGATCGCATAGCAGAAATGCGCTGCCAAATCTTGAGCGAGCGCTGCCATATCAGAAATCTTGACTGAATAGCAGAAGCCGAAGCTTCCTGAATTCTCTTCGACCTTGACTTGCCGGAGAATCTCAGGGCCCTCGTGTTGGAGAGACTGCAATTCATGGACATTGGCTCCCTGCAATTTGACAGAGAAACTGTCCTTCGTAAGCTCCACGATTATCTGCTCGCTCTTGCAGACGAGCTCAAAGATGAACCATTGATTGTGTCTATTTTGGATTTGATAGGAAGCGCTGGCTAATGTCGGGGCAAATGTTGGCGATGGTATTATTGTTAAACATTGCATCCTCTGCAATGGTATCCTCGGCGGCTGACCTTTATGAATTCATATGCAGAGGCCCCCTGCTGGAAAAGACCGGGTCGAATCTCCAGGAGGTCGCTGATACTATCGACCGGTGGATTGAGTGCGGAATCCAGTGGGCAGGATACAAAAGGATTCAGCCTTTCTGGTTCAGGTATTACTACGGATAAAGCAACTACTAAGGCTGCACAAATTATGGTGGTGTCACTCATACCTTTCATTATTGTAGAGATCCCTCAAGCTATTGACTCATCTTCGGCTAAACGAATAGGGGTTTTGGTAGGATGTATTGCTGCAATTATATGCTTGCTATCATATTGTATATATCAGGTCTTACAACCATGGATTCAGAAAAGGCGAGTGGCATATGAGAAGCAAAAACATATAATATCAGCTATCATGAAAAACGTGGACAGTTCTTCAGGATATGGGAAAGGTTCCAGCTTCATATATATATATTTTTTAGAGGCATTAATCCCTGCTATCATGATGACGTGCCTGTATTGGTTTGATCACAGTGATTAAATTTGCATCATTTGCCGCGTTTAGCAGCATTCGATGAAGTCGTGGTAGGATTGTGACCTGGAATGGAGAAGAGGCCATGGATCGAAGCTGTGCCAAGGTGAGGTGTAAGCATCTCATATTGAAGAGATAGATTGCTGGAGTGAATTTGCATATTGAAGTTTTATTGTGGTAAATTTGATGGCATGGGAAATAGTTATCCTTGGGCAGAGATAGAGAAATTAAAATTTGAAGAGTTTATGCTTTTATTTAGTTTCTTGGAATCATGCTTAAAGATTATTGAGCCTTATTGAGCCTAGCTAACTCAATGTAGGTAAAGTTATTTTGTTAGAATTAGCTACTCTAACAAATGACAGGTGAAACGTGGAGTTCCAAGAAGTTATTTGAACAGACAAAGATGCCCAAGATGTGAACAATGAACAGATGAGGTAAAGGATCAGCGACAACGTTTATGGTGGACAACAAAATAGATGTTTGTTTGAGTTAGTATGGTTTGTGGAATAGACTCCCTAGCATGTTATAAGCAAGTCCAGTTGTTGTAATGGTCATTGTATGTACCCAGAAACTCCAAATGTTGATGTATGGAATGTAAGCCTGGTAAAGGCATTTGAAAGTTCGTGGTGATCTTAAAACCACTTTGTAATGGTTTATGGTCAGCCTGAAACCATCTTTTGTCACTATAAAGTGATGGTTGGTGGTGATCCAGAAACCATCTGTAGAGCCTTTGTGGCTGGATGCCTTTGTGGCTTGAGGTGCCTTTGTGGCCGTACGTACACGAGTGGCCGCGTGTGCATGAGAGCTGTGTGCTCGACAGAGTTGTGTGCTCAATTTTAGCAGGTGGACTGCAGTAACACCTGGCCTCAGATGATTCATAAATCTCTGAGAAGAAGGGGGTTGGTGTGCTTTCTTAGCTGACAGTTGTGCTGAGAAGTACAATTGGTGCAACTGTTCAGTACATACTCGTGCCAATGCGCCAAATCACGGGAATGGCGCGGAAGCGCATGATTTTTATTCAGGAAGACGCCAACTCAACTTCATGGGGGTCCGCGGGAAGCCTCAACTTCGTTTGACGATTTGCGGAGAAGCAGGTCGGAGAAGTTGCGGACCTATCCAGGAGAGGTAGATTGGAAGATCCGCGGGAAGCCTCAACTTTGTTTGACGGTTTGCGAGAGGAGGAGATCGGAGAAGTTGCGGATCTGTCCGAGAGAGGCAGATTGTGTTTTGGAGGTCCTGCACATGCAATTCGCCTGATGGTGGTGGATTTGTAGGTACATATATGCAGTGAAAACGGTTGACAGAATCATGTATGCGAAGGACATCCTACAGGACTAGCGGTTGCAGCGGTTGGTACCCATGCATTCCGGTGGATGGTTTCTCTTTTATATGGACGTCGACATATTCTTTGTTATGTTTGACCACAACCAGACTTTGTGAATCACTATCATGACAAGTAGTCATTAAGGGGGGGTGTTGGAAATATTTAATTCCTACTTGTCTATGGTTGTAATTCTCCATTTTAGGAGTTTGTTCCTACATAATAGGAATTAGCTAGAATATAGTTTCTCCTAGTTTAGTGTGTGGTTGAGAGAATCTCTCAACCACACTATTGTACGTCTAAGATAGAATTCCTATCTTGAGACTTTTGCTTGTATAAATATGTGTGTAATTCCTTCATTCATAATATAGAATATAGAGTGTGTGTATGTGTGTATATAATATAGAATATAGAGTGTGTGTATGTGTGTATACACTCTCCGTGCCCACCGGAGAGCTAGCTTTCTTCACAGACTGGCTAGCCGATTCTCACACAAATCTATTTTTGTGTGGACTATTACGTTATAGCAACAAGTTTTTACAAACAAGAATATAAGATCTACACCACAAGATTATAGCAATGTATTATTGATACCTTTGAGTCTAAGTAATATGAATATTTATTCCATGACTTCAGAAGGGCTTGGCTGCCTAGATCCTTTACGTTACGTTGCAGTAACAAGTTGTTAGGATGGATAATAAAAATAATTGTTTTTATCACTGACATAGAAACCACTTGTAATTGGCAAGAAATACAATTTAAAATGATGATTATGTTATTTATTCCTTCATATTTAAACGCCATGACATAAAGTATCACGTTGCTGTTGATTCCACTATGAATACTTAACATATGAAAATTTGCTATAATATATAAATATCCATTATCTTACCGTCAATGAGGTACACTTTAGCATTGGCCAGGATTCATTGGATTTAGACATTGTTTTGGTCCTTAGTGGTATTAAAAGTGAGTCCTTTTATAATCACAAATTGCACCATCATAAAATGTTAAATTAATGACAATTATTTGACATTGACTTACTTCCTCAACATGCTAATCTCCAATATATATGGTGATCCTTTCTTTCCCCGTTAGATAAATCAATAATGCTATAGAGATCTCCAAGTAAGGCAGGTTTTTGGTTTTTGATGTTTGGAAGAGGTAACATAACAGGGTGCTTCATTCACTTCAATAGAAAGACAACATGGAGAATGATCGGATGACACTTCATGTGTCTGATTGTTCTATCTTCTCCTATCTTCGACAGATATTTTAGAAAAATCCTTGATGTGAGACCTGCTATTCTTCCCTTTTTTTTTTTCACCAACACGGGAGAAGAATAATAAAAATAAATTTAAAATTAAAATATTGAACACTATTATTTTTCTCAGAACGTTAATGAAAGTCCTTGGCTTCATGATTGAAATTAAATAAATAAGCAATTAGTTATATTCCAACACGGGAGAAGAATAATAAAAATAAATTTAAAATTAAAATATTAAACCCTATTATTTTTCTCAGAACGTTAATGAAAGTCCTTGGCTTCATAATTGAAATTAAATAAATAAGCTATTAGTTATATTAGCGAAATAATGACTTCTGGTACGATTGAGTTCAAAACTATGGAATAATATATTTGTCAGCTTAAAATTATACACTCATCCATATATATATATATTAACTTTTATTATGAAAATTAGTAATTTTTCAGAAAATTATATTATCTTTTATTATAAAAATTGTTAATTATGTGAAAATTAACAATTTGTCAAGAAATATGGTACACATGTAAGGAACCTTGAAATAAGACATACAAAATTTTAAGTCAATGAAATGCTAAAAAAATATTTTTTTTTAAATTAAAATAATAAACATTTTAACTATTTATAAAGTTAAACATTATAACTTGCACTGGTTAATGCAAAACTAATAGTGGTCAACATGAAAATTGATTGCTAGATTCCTCCCTGGGAAGGGACTAATAAGACTCACTTATCAAGGGAAAGTGCAAGAAGCTAATGTAAAAAAGGTTATGCATGAAGAATAGATTTAGAGTAAGCCATGTAATTGCATTCTTTTCCCTTTTTTTATAGCCTTTCGAATTTGAATTTCATGTTGGTTTTGCATTGGCCCAAGCGCCAACTTATTTTACAAGTGGCGTAAGTATACGAAAAAGATTGGATAATAAGAAAAATAGTTTAGAATAACTTAAACTAAGAGAACACATGTGCTAGCAACAAAGTAAAAGTTTTTTGACCTACATCCTTTCAAATTCCATTATTATAATTAGAATTGAGGATAAAAATGTTACATTTATTAAATCAAAACTACCATACACTATACCACTTAAAACTAGAACTCATGATCATCAAATATCTATCATATATACCCTTGACTTGAACCTAGTTTAAAAGTCTTGTCTATAATACTTAAA